>RPOG01003962.1:0-52518 GCA_008086565.1 Thalassoma bifasciatum | reverse complement strand
GTTCAGGAGCAGGTCATCCTGGTTCATCCTATGCCCCAGGTCCAGAAGCAGGCCCCGCCTATGCAGACCCACTACCCCCCTCAGCCCGTGCTGCAGCGCCAGCCCCGCCCCGTGGTTAACCGCAAGGTCATCGTGGTCCAGCCTCAGCCCCAGGTTCAGGTCCAGCCTCAGCCTCGGCCCGTGGTGGTTCTGCAGCCCCAGCCCCAACCGGCTCCTCAAAGCAAGGTGGTGGTCATCAACCCTCAGCCCCAGGTTCAGGTCCAGCCTCAGCCTCAGCCCCG
Organism: Thalassoma bifasciatum; assembly: GCA_008086565.1. Classification (NCBI taxonomy): domain Eukaryota; kingdom Metazoa; phylum Chordata; class Actinopteri; order Labriformes; family Labridae; genus Thalassoma; species Thalassoma bifasciatum. Next base: position 52,237 of record RPOG01003962.1, on the reverse strand, counting down.
CCCCGTGGTGGTGGTTCAGCCTCGACCCCGACCGGCGCCTCAGAGCAAAGTGGTCGTCATCAACGCTCAGCCCGCGGTTCAGACCCAGAACGTGGCCCCCGCCTACGCCAGGGCCCTGCCACAGGTGCTCGTCAGCCAGCCCAGAGTCCGGGTCCAGTCCCAGGCTCCAAAGGGTTTCTACTAGATCACGACTTGGAAGCTAAACCAGTTTAAGCTGCTGGTTCACGTTATTCATCCAAGTGTTTTTCTGTGCTGAAAAAATAAAAAAATGAATCTTAATCTTTGAGTCTGGTTTTCTGCAACTTTGGTTCCTCAAGGTTTGACTTNTAGAATATCGCCCCCTATGTTTTTAAAGATGAAGGACAGTGTTGTAGAATATCGCCCCCTATGTTTTTAAAGATGAAGGACAGTGTTGTAGAATATCGCCCCCTATGTTTCTAAAGATGAAGGACAGTGTTGTAGAATATCGCCCCCTATGTTTTTAAAGATGAAGGACAGTGTTGTAGAATATCGCCCCCTATGTTTTTAAAGATGACAAGACTTCTTGCTGTGAGGCTGCAGTATTGAGACTATTGTTTCTTTAATCAAAGACTCTGATGGGAAAAAAGTGTATTGAGTAGGAGGGACTAAGACAACCAAGGTCAAACTTTGGTGATGTAGCCATTAGATATCCTGACTCTAGAGCCAGGCTTTGAGCCTCTTTACTAACAGCTCTAAGGCGCCAGAGCTGTCAGTCACAAGAGCTGAGCCCCTGCTTGGACAAACTCTTGCTCTTAATATCTTCTAAACTGCTGAGATAGAAAAAAAATCAGACCGGCTACAGTGTGTGCTGATAGTAAAATTAGCATTTTAATTAATCTTTTACACGACAGAAAAAAGATACATGATGAACCCCATGACAGAATAAAACAATTTAAAGAATCCTGCACATAAATGCATTTAAGATTCTCAAATTAACTGAAAAATGAATACAGAAAAATGTTTAATTAAGCTAATGAACATGCTTTTTTGATTTTTAAGAGGAATGGAACCATTTATTAATATCTTGATTGAATGATAGGAAAACTTCTGTCTCTAAGTTTTAGTAAAATATATTTGGTTATGCAGACAGACATTTGAAGGTAAAGTTTCAGTCCTTGTCTTCAGGGGCATGGTTCAGCGTTGGGTAATGGTGTGCACCGATCCACCACAGAGTGGATCCCCCCCATGTCGGCGCCGCTGAACGTCCCACTGATGGACGCCACCGTGGTTCTCCCGTCGTTGTACCAGCGCTTGAGACTTGCCGTGAAGGGGATTTTTGCCGTGTACTTGCGTCCCACCATGCTGACCCTGCAGGAGTGGTTTGGAGGGACGGTTTGGATGATGGTGACGGAGTGGGCGGTCGACTTCGAGATAGAGGTTCCTGAGGAAAACTGCTCTGTCGTCTCTGCACTGAGAGAAACACCAGTAGACCCGATGACTGGGATCTGAGCCGTGATGCTGGTGGTGATTCCCACCGTCGTGGCGGTGCTGGTGTCCCATCGTTTCTCGTCATGGGATATTTTCGTGAACGTAACTTTTCTCTCCACAGAACGACACTCCTTGTTGACGATGGTGGACTGGCGCATGGTCTCAGGAAGATGCTCTGTGACTTCAACGTCGGTGTTGTACCAGACGTTAAAGATGCGCTCACGGTTGTAGTTTTTGTTGATGGTCAGGACTTGATAGTTCTTGTACCAATACTCTTTACCCTCCCAGGGCAGGAAGAAGGCCTCATGTCTGGCGTGCACTTTCCCAAGGCCGTACTTGTTCTTCCCGACATAAACATCAGACCAGGAGCAGGTTTTGACTGAGTGCTGTGGGACATCGCCATATGAGTCGTCCTTCCACTCCAAGATCTCAAAGTTGTCTTTGTTCACCAGGATCTCGAATGGGTACCCAAGCCACTCCCGTCCTCCAGCCGGGTACCGACATTGAGAGCCCAAAGTGGGGCTGAAGAAGCCTGCAGAGCACCCGTATTTGCACACGTAGTCGTGGCGTTTGGTGTAGCTGTTGTAGATCCCAACAGCGCCAGAGGGGACGGAGCCGTACGAGGTTTCCCACTTCAGGGTGGAGCCTTGGAAGTAGAAAGAAAGAGGCCGACATGCTTTTTCTTCCTCTGAGTCTGGAGGAGTGAGGACAGCCAGCAGGGATCCATTTGCGGTGAGTTCAGGGACTACGTCCTCCAGATCTGGGTTCAGGTGGATGACTGTAGAGAGGAGGGTACAACAAGAGACATACACACGGGTCCATTTATTAGGCACACCTGTTAAACTGCTTGTTAACACAAATTTCTAATCAGCCAATCACATGGCAGCAACTCAGTGCATTTAGGAATGAAGAGATGGTCAAGATCGAGCATCAGAATGGGGAAAGAAAGGTGAGGGGTGAAGGTGAAGGGCAACAGAAACTCAAATAACCACTCGTTACAACCCAGGTCTGCAGGAAACTGAGGATAAGGCACACAAGAAACAACAGCAAAAGCTAAAGTACCCCCCAATCACTGAGATGCACAGGATTAGTATCATCACAGCATGTTGGTTTTGGGTGAAATATGGTAGGTAATTTACGGTGGAATTTTTATCTTGCAAATTACAGACATGGGGCATTTGCACAGGATTAAGATCACAGACATTCTCTGATGTTATTTTCATTAACCACCACTGGTCCCCAGGTAATACTGAGGTTTTTATTTCCCCTCCAGTCTGACTTTTTGCTTGTGTGGTACGTCAATTTGTGTCTGCAAAGTGAAAGTGTAGAGTTGTGGAATTAAACCTCTGATGCATAAATTATGAAAGTCAGTGTCAGGATTTTTCCCTTGAGTGTTTTTATTTGTCTTAGAGCATAACAAAAAGTTTTCCTTTTCTTTTTTTCAAATATTTGTAACTGAGCATTTAACATAAAATAATATGAACTTACTTTTTTTTGGGGTAATTTCATAAATAATCTTTTTTTTTTTAATGCTTTGTGAAACATTTTAACTCTCTTTCATCCATTTTAACACTGAATATTTATGCAGGACTGTCTACCAGGGGTGTATGGGGGTTGTGAGGAGGCCTGTGGGCGAGACGAAACACGCACTCCATCACAATTTCTTGCAATATGACCTGGCTGGTTACAGCGCAGGCATACTATAGGGCCAGAACGAGGTGGACGAGTGTACTGTTGGGGGTTCTGTCAGCGAGCAAGGCTTTCAGTGAGCTGATTAAGCTGCTCTTGCTGACGCTTTAACATTTCTTTCATTTCACACATCTCAGACACAGAAGAAGAAGAGACAGGTACCTGAGGACCACCATGGACACCATACTGGACAGCAAGCATTAAGGGGACGGAGTGACTGCGGCCTCTAGGTAAACCTTCACCTTTTGACCTTGGCCCGTTGGCAGGTCATTTTAAGCCACTTATGTCAAACTTGGGTTTTAAGATGGACAGTGATTTTAAATTCCACAGACAGATCAGCTCTGTTGTTAAGTCCAGCTTTTATTATCTCAGGCAGCTGGCTAAGGTGAAGCCTTTTCTTGCACACAAGCACTTTGAAGCGGTAATCCACGCTTTTATCACATCACGGCTGGATTACTGCAACTCACTGTACTCTGGAGTCAGCCACTGCTCCCTCGCACGTCTCCAGTTGGTGCAAAATGCGGCCGCTCGCCTTTTAACTGGAGGACGTTAGAGGGAGCACATCAGCCCAATCCTGGCCTCCCTCCACTGGCTGCCTGTGCACTTTAGGGTCCATTTTAAGATTCTTTTATTTGTTTTTAAATCTTTTAATGGTCTGGCCCCACCTTACCTCTCTGAGCTCCTCCACCCCTACACTCCTGCTCGGTGCCTCAGGTCAGCTGACCTCCTGCTCCTTGAGGTACCGAGGTCCAAAAGGAAGCTCAGAGGGGACAGAGCTTTTTCTGTCGTCGCCCCTAAATTGTGGAACGAGCTCCCCCTCCACATAAGAGTATCCACCTCACTGTCAATTTTTAAAACTCGTCTTAAAACCCACTTTTATTCCTTGGCTTTTAACCCACCATGAGACTCAACTCTGTTTTAGTGTTTTTATGGTTTGTTTTTAGTTATTGTTTTACTTATTGTTTTTATTGTTCTTAAATTTGTTTTTAGGAACAATGAAACAATGGAGCAATAACTTAAATGTTATATATGATTTTTTTAATTTTTTTAATTTTTTTAATTTTTATCTTTGTTTCAGTGTTTCTTCATGTGTACAGCACTTTGTTTTCAACTATGGTTGTTTTTAAAGTGCTCTATAAATAAAGTTGAGTTGAGTTCACGCTCCCACTGAATGGCCTCTGCTCTAACATCCAGCAAAGTGGAATTAGGCTGTCTGCGCACCAGCTGCTTTAACTCACGGCGCAAAGAACTATTCAATACTTGCTCTACAAACTGGTCTCTCAAAAGTGCCTCTGAATTTAACAAACCTGCAGGTGCACGCTGCTTCACTTTCTCCATAAGACCCATCAAAGCAAGGGAGAACTCCTGAAGAGTCTCATCCTCCTCCTGCTTCCTGGAAAAGAATGCCTCCTGCAAAGCGACATAGGACTCTGTGCATCCATACAACTCCCGCAAAATGGCAAGTATACTCTCTGGGTCCTCTCTCTCTCTGCGCTGGAGCGATACTTGATCTCATCTCTGGCTTCACCCTCTAGGTGATCAAACAGGAAAAACGCCTGGTCCGGTCGAGCCAGATGCCGGGCCCTCATACACGCCTGCACCTCCTCTATCCACTCATTCAAACCTAAACCTACCCTTCCCCTAAAGACTGGACACTTCCTATCTCTAGGGACAAAAATTAGTCTCTCTGGTGCAGAGACACTAGAAGCAGAGGGGGCAATAGGTGGCGCTGAAGAGGTAGGTGGAATAATACTAGGGCCAGCCTGTTCCTGTTGCAACCGCTCATTGTCAGCTTTCAACTGTGCAACCAATTCCCTGAATTCCTGAATCTCTTCATCCATGACTAGGCGAAATCAATATACTACAGATACTGAAAAATGGCGCAACGGCACCACAAAAGCTAAACCTGCAGATAAAAGTCAAATAAACCTCACCAGAACAGTCACCAGGATACGCTGAGAACCACTGCTGCTTTGTCTTCAAATGCTCCACACTCCACTCTGCATGCACAAGAAACACAATCAATACACAAGATATTGAAACAAAAAAAAACAATCAGAACAAGAGGAATACACGTCTCAGCCTTTCAATAGAGTATATCCTGCCGGCAACGCCAAGTTTGCAGCGAGGGCTAAGTGTTTGTACCAAAAATTTGTTCTTCTGTTTTAGCACATCTGATAAATTCACATAAATCAAAATCAAGACAAAGTTATGTGGTGCCAGGCAACGCCACCCTGGGAGTTTCCCCCAGGGAATTCACAGTTTAATAATTAAGACACACAGGTTTGTTTTACTCACGAGGCTTGAGACGTGGTTCAAAGCACAATAGAAAAAATCTTTATTTGTTAAACAATTTTAAAAATATATCTTTACGCAGCGCGAGCCGGAAGCCAGCGAGAGCAGAGAGAGGAAGAAACAGGGGGAGGACCACGACTTAAGTTCTCTCCCCTTCGCCATGATTGGCCCACAGAGGTGCCCCATTAATTGAACACAAACCTACCTGAGCTACAGACAAACAGCCTTACTTCTATGCTGCTACATTTATATTTGTAAAAAGAATTGAAAACATTATTTCAGGCCCCAAGAAGAATAAAAATATCCTGACACAGGTTAATATGAATTTCCACCACATGAACCATTGAATTTAGGAGTAAATAACTTTTAAATTGGTGTTTACTGTGGTGACCATGATGCACCACAGGGTTAAAACTCCTCCTGCTTACCTTCTTCAGACTCCTGGTTCTTCTCTTCCTCCTCAATGTCCCGTGAAGCCACAGAGCCCAGAGTCAGCAGAGCCGACAGCAGCAACAGCACAGAGAGCTTCATCTGAAACACAGGAACCACAAATGAATACACACTCAGACGTACACACCTTAAAGTCAGGAGTAACACAGGTGCAGGTCTCACCTTTACAGTCCTGTCTCTCCTCCGTGTCCTCCTCTTGTCTCCTCCAGCTTTTAAACCCTCCTGTCTTTGTTGTTACATCATCTGAAGGTTTGATTTCCTCGTTCTTGATTGTGTTTATTATTTTTCAGTTGAAATCTTCATTCCTGATCTGAATTCCCCGTTGGTCCCCCTCCCTGAACCATTTGATTTCTTCATTCCTCAGTAGAGTTTCTTGTTCCTCATTCTCTTGCCATCACATCAGTAGAAATACTGATGTCACACTCAGCTTCGCACGTGTGCATTAAACCTACTAAAAGAAGTACCACTTAAAGATTTGGTGGTGGTAAAACCGCAAAACCAGAAAGACGCTTAAAGGCGCTCGTTCAAAAACAGTCATGGCAGCACTGGAAAAGGAACTGTTAGCATTTTGCAGTCATGAAAACTAAAGTACTTTGACTGTAAGAAAAATAACTTTTAACTTATCCCTAAATGTTTCTGAACTGTGATGTGTTTTAGTCCTTAGATGGAGACATTTTTTCCTCATGATTTCAACTTTTAATCAAAAAATTCTGACTTTTTATCTCAAAATGTAGATACCTTATTGCAAGTTTTTAACATTTTCACTTGAAATGTTGACTTTTGTCCTTATGGTTTCAACTTTTTATCTCAAAATTCTGATATTTTATCTCTAAATTTCACCTTTTATCTCAAATTCTGATTATTTTAAATCTAAAAATGGTGTACTCTATCTCAAATATTGATCTTATCCCAAATTTCTAACTTTCTCCTCATGATTTTAATTTTTTATCTTAAAAATTTGATATCCTATCTCAAATTTTGACCTTTCTGTTTTCCTGGGTTTTAAGAGCTGGAAACCTAAATTATGTAAAAATAAACAAATAAATACTTGAAATCATTCAAATTGTGGGCCCTGAATCTATAATCCATGAACGTTTAACTTTTTGAATGGAAATATGGAAATAAATAAACTTTTCCATGATATTCTAATTTTTTGGAAAGGGTCTGTAGTCCCAACAAACGTGTGTGTGTGATTCAAACGAGACCTCAATAGTTGAGTTTCTCTCCAATGTGTGGAATAGTGTGGTCGACTGTATCGAAGGCAGCGCTAAGATCCAGCAGAACCAACACTGCTGCCTTTTGTGCATCAGTGTTAAATATAAAACCATTTCAAATTTTAACCAAGGCGGTCTCGGTAGTAAGTGGGACACTGATCTGTAATTGCTAAAATCATCGGCATCTAAATTGCTCTTCTTTAACAGGGGCATCACCACTGCCGCTTTACAGGCAGCTGGAAAGACCCCTGTCTGAAGAGGGGCAATCTTAAGAGACTGGAGGGGGCCAAAAATATAAAAGCCAAATCAGCCTGACCCAAATATTTTCGGGGATACCTTAATAATACTTGAATATTCAATTTCAAAATAATTCAATGATACTTTTTCTAGCTATTTTAGTCACATAATTTAATCTGTGGGAGTTCACAATACTTTTGTGTTCAAAGCTACATTCGCTCACATCCTATGCAAACTCCTGGGGACTGAGCCCCCACTGACCATAAAACCTAGTGACGCCCCTGGTAAACAAAGTAACCTGATATAAGCTGATAATGACGCGAAGTTAAACAGACAGAGGTAAAGTTCCCTACATATACTGTGCAGTTTAACCTCAGCTCATCTGAATAAACCGTCTCTGTCTCAGGCTGATAATGAACGTGATCGCACCTGAACGCACCTTCAGCTCAGTGACCTACAACAGTCTGATCGGACTTTAACCACGAGGCGGCTTCAGTGAATTAACACAACCATCCAACAGGTAAAGTGTTTTTAAATGTTCTTTATTTAATCTGTTAGACTCGATGAAAACCTTAAACCGTCCTGTGAATGTATAGATATAAGAGGGAAAAAAGATCCTGATAAACTGAGATTATAATCTCTGTTCCGTCAGTTTTTACAGAAACATGCTCCCAAACACGTCATGTTAGTTATAGAAATAAATACTGGACTTGTTTCACTTTAAGGCTAAAGTTTTATTCACTCATTTATCAGGTAGAATGTAGGTTTAAGTTGGTGTCTGTTCTTTAGTTTTGGAAACTTTTCGGTCCGTTGGGTTTTGGTGAAAGTGAAAGTAAAATGTTGAACTGAACCGTTTAATTCAAACGGAGCTGAACTGTTAATGCTCTCGTCTATATTTAACTGTCGTGTCATAAAACAAGATAAAAAATAACGAAAAAACACAGAGTCTGGCCTGATTAGAGTTTATTACAGATAATAAAGATGAAATGTGGTTCACAAACCAGCAGAGGGAGCTCTGGGTCTGATTTTAAAACATTTATAAATGATTTTAAACATCACATCAGGTCTGCACCTGAGGAAAACTGTCAGTTTAATGCTGTCAAACTATCAGTTTTTATAAGTTTTAATTTTATGTAAAAGTTCCTCAGTGTTTTTTAAACTGAGCTCCACAGAAAAGAAGGATTAAGGTCTAAATTCATTCATGAAGGGAGAGAAATCTGCACCTTAATCTCAGAGTTTGTCCTTTAATCTTAGAGTTTGTCCTTTAATCTCAGTTTGTCCTTTAATCTCAGAGTTTGTCCGTTCATCTCAAAGTTTGTCCTTTAATCTCAGTTTGTCCTTTAATATCAGAGTTTGTCCGTTCATCTCAAAGTTTGTCCTTTAATCTCAGTTTGTCCTTTAATATCAGAGTTTTTCCCTTCATCTCAGAATTTGTCCTTTAATCTCAGAGTTTGTCCTTTAATCTCAGAGTTTGTCCCTTCATCTCAGAGTTTGTCCTTTAATCTCAGAATTTGTCCTTTAATCTCAGAGTTTGTCCTTTAATCTCAGAGTTTGTCCTTTAATCTCAGAATTTGTCCTTTAATCTCAGAGTTTGTCCTTTAATCTCAGTTTGTCCTTTAATCTTAGTTTGTCCTTTAATCTCAGAGTTTGTCCTTTAATCTCAGTTTGTCCTTTAATATCAGAGTTTTTCCCTTCATCTCAGAGTTTGTCCTTTAATCTCAGAGTTTGTCCCTTCATCTCAGAGTTTGTCCTTTAATCTCAGAATTTTTGTCCTTTAATCTCAGAGTTTGTCCCTTCATCTCAGAGTTTGTCCTTTAATCTCAGAGTTTGTCCTTTAATCTCAGAGTTTGTCCTTTCATCTCAAAGTTTGTCCTTTCATCTCAGAGTTTGTCCTTTAATCTCAGTTTGTCCCTTCATCTCAGAGTTTGTCCTTTCATCTCAGTTTGTCCTTTAATCTCAGAAATTGTCCTTTAATCTCAGAGTTTGTCCTTTAATCTCAGAGTTTGTCCTTTAATCTCAGTTTGTCCTTTAATCTCAGAGTTTGTCCTTTAATCTCAGAATTTGTCCTTTAATCTCAGAGTTTGTCCCCTCATCTCAGAATTTGTCCTTTAATCTCAGAGTTTGTCCCTTCATCTCAGAGTTTGTCCTTTAATCTCAGAGTTTGTCCTTTAATCTCAGAGTTTGTCCTTTAATCTCAGTTTGTCCTTTAATCTCAGAGTTTGTCCTTTAATCTCAGAATTTGTCCTTTAATCTCAGAGTTTGTCCCCTCATCTCAGAATTTGTCCTTTAATCTCAGAGTTTGTCCCTTCATCTCAGAGTTTGTCCTTTAATCTCAGTTTGTCCTTTAATCTCAGAGTTTGTCCCTTCATCTCAGAGTTTGTCCTTTAATCTCAGTTTGTCCTTTAATCTCAGAGTTTGTCCTCTAATCTCAGAGTTTGTCCTTTAATCTCAGTTTGTCCTTTAATCCCAGAGTTTGTCCCTTCATCGCAGCGTTTGTCCTTTAATCTTAGTTTGTCCCTTCATCTCAGAGTTTGTCCTTTAACTTCAGAGTTTGTCCTTTAATCTCAGAGTTTGTCCTTTAATCTCAGAGTTTGTCCTTTAATCTCAGAGTTTGTCCCTTCATCTCAGATTTTGTCCTTTAATCTCAGAGTTTGTCCTTTAATCTCAGAGTTTGTCCTTTAATCTCAGAGTTTTTCTTTTAATCTCAGAGTTTGTCCTTTAATCTCAGAGTTTGTCCTTTAATCTCAGTGTTTGTCCCTTCATCTCAGAGTTTGACCCTTCATCTCAGAGTTTGTCCTTTAATCTCAGTTTGTCCTTTAATCTCAGAGTTTGTCCTTTAATCTCAGAGTCTGTCCCTTCATCTCAGATTTTGTCCTTTCATCTCAGAGTTTGTCCTTTAATGTGCAAACTGACCGTTCTGCATGCAGGCTAATGATTGGTTGATTCTCCTCAGTCTAAAAATAGAAACCTGAACACTTCTCAAATTTCACATTTTTACACATTTTTATGTTGTTTTCTATAAACTATCCACAGTTTGTTTATTGGAGGAGAATCTTAATTTCTGATGCATTCAGGGAAGCTAGAAAATCTAAACGCTGATTGTCTTGTGTAGAGCCCGGTCACACTGGCCAACTGACGTCTCCTCTAAATATATTTTCACTCTCAGGCTCCAGGATGTTTGGTGTGATTGTCAGACGGTCCCTAAATCTTCAGTGTGGTGCCTTCACTGACCTGCTGTTCTTCTTCATCCTGATTCTCTCATGTAGAGGTGACGAGTCTTCTGTTAAAGATTTCAGATCAAAACAGAGTCGTCAGCATTTGTTAATAGTTTGATTATAACCACAAATCTCTGTGTTTTCTCAGGTCAGGAGCTGATTGGTCCGTCTCAGCCCATAGTGGCGTTGGTTGGTGATGATGTCATATTACCGTGTCACCTGGAGCCGACCATGAACGCTTTCACTACGACTGTAGAGTGGGCGAGACCAGACATGGACCCCAGATTTGTCTTTGTGTGGCGAGATGGTTTAGAACTGGAAGCTCAAAAACATCAAATGTTTAGAGGAAGAACGACGCTGTTTATAGATGAACTAAAAAACGGAAACGTTTCAATGAAAATCTCCAAAGTCAAACTCTCTGATAGAGGAACGTACAGATGTTTCATTCCTCCGTTACATAAATCTGTGAATGTTGAGCTGGTTGTTGGTGAGTGGAGACAGTTTGTGGTTTATAAACTCAGTTTGTTTGGGTCAGAGCAGAGGTTCAGTCTGGATTTGTAGAAACTTACAGACTCTTTTCTCCCTCAGGTGCTGTGTCCTCACCTGTGATCCAGGTGAGTGAGAGCAGTGATGGAGTGATGGTGCAGTGTTGGTCTTCAGGCTGGTTTCCAGAACCAGAGCTGTTGTGGTTTGACGCTGAGGGAAAGCTTCTCTCCTCTGCTCTGACTGAGACGCTCAGAGGTCCTGATGGTCTCTACACTGTCAGCAGCAGACTGACTGTGGAGAGGAGACACAGGAACAAACTCACCTGTAGAGTCACACAGAGGGACATCAACCACAGCAGGGACAACCACACCTATGTGACAGGTGAGAAACACACACACACACACATCAACCACAGCAGGGACAACCACACCTATGTGACAGGTGAGAAACACACACACACAGAGCACTCAACTTCAAACTCACTAACTACTTTCTCTTTCTGTTTCAGATCATGTCTTCGAGGTTCCAACCACTCTCATTGTTCCCACCACTACCCATGATCCTCCTGGTTCTCAGCCTGTTGTTATCAGTGCTGTGATTGTTGTTATTGTTGCTCTGGTTCTGGTTCCTGCAGTCGTCTTTGCTGTTTGGAAATGGAGACAGAACAGACTCAGTGAGTCAAACACTTTCTCTTTTATACGTCAGTACAAATGTTAGAGATCCTTCTTGGTTCTCTTCCTGTCCTCTCTCCGTCTTCTTCCCTTCTTGCTGCTCTTTTTCTTCTTCTGTCTCTGTCTAAAATGTCACAGCCTCCCTCTGCATTTTTATCTGAAACCTAAATCATGGATTTGATCAGCAAATGATCAAATTTCCTCGATCAGAAGACAGAGAAAAGAAGAACCTGCCTGCCCTGACAGAAGGTTTGAAGCTGGATCCACAATTGACTCCTGGGAGAAGTCGAGGGTCGTGTGCCTGTCAATTCTTTCAGTTTAGGTCTTCCAGTTTTGTTGTAATGGTTCTTTATGGTTCTGATGTACTAAGTTGTTTTTTCCTAGTACCACACTGTGCCCCCCTACAGGAGCGTAGTCTGGTATTTCCTTTTTTCCCTCTTCCTCCCTGTTGTTCCTCTTTTTTCCTCATCTAATAAAACAGGGCGCTGTGCACGCTGGCTGACCCACAGTTCCCTTGTCCTCCCCCTGTTATATGGCACTGCCTTTTTTAATGTTCCTTGGACAGGGTGAGACTGAAATGTAATTTTGTTGATCTGAAAAATGTGCGATGACAAATAAGTTATCCGGTCTCTGCAGACTCTTGAAGATGTTTTCAGGTTTTCCTTTAATTTCACTCTTATGAATAAATGGAGCTCGTTATGATCTCTAACTCTATTTAAGAGAAATTTCATGGCTTTTGGTTTATTTCACTTTTTTCATACTAGGAACTATAAAAATTTGATCATATTTTCCTTCATTCATACAGAAAAGAAGAGGAACCACGAGGACAGGACTGAAGAAAAGAGGAAACCTGAGAGAGATTTACCAGAGTTTCATGTTGAAGAAGAAGAAGAAAGAAAAGCACTGATGGAAGAAAGAGAAGAAGAGAATAATGTGGAGAATAAAGGAGAAGAAACTGTTCAATCTCAGAGAGAAACTGAGAATCAGATCAAGACAAAACAGGACGAACAGATAAAAAGAAATCAGAAACAGAAATTAGAAGAAACATCAGAGAGAGGAGTCACTGAGGAAAATAAGACTGATGGAGAGGAAACCAGAAAAGCCAGAGAAGAAGTAGAAAGAAAAGCCAGAGAAGAAGAAGAAGAAGCAAGAAAAGCCAGAGGTGAAGAAGCAAAAAAAGCCAGAGAAGAAGAAGAAAGAAAAGCCAGAGAAGAAGAAGAAGCGAGAAAAGCCAGAGAAGAAGAAGCGAGAAAAGCCAGAGAAGAAGAAGCAAGAAAAGCCAGAGAAGAAGAAGCAAGAAAAGTCAGAGAAGAAAAAGCGAGAAAAGCCAGAGAAGAAGAAGAAGCGAGAAAAGCCAGAGAAGAAGAAGCGAGAAAAGCCAGAGAAGAAGAAGAAGCAAGAAAAGCCAAAGAAGAAGAAGAAGCAAGAAAAGCCAGAAAAGAAGCAAGAAAAGCCAGAAAAGACGCAAGAAAAGCCAGAGAAGAAGAAGAAGCGAGAAAAGCCAGAGAAGAAGAAGAAGTGAGAAAAGCCAGAGAAGAAGAAAAAGCAAGAAAAGCCAGAGAAGAAGAAGAAGCGAGAAAAGCCAGAGAAGAAGAAGAAAAAGCAAGAGACAAGGCTACGTATGAAATGCTTCTAGATGATCTCAGCACATTTCCTGGTTTCAGTCAGTGAGGAGTCAGAAGTTGAGACAGAGGAAGAAAAAGAAGCTGATTGGAGGATAATTGTGAAATAACCACAAGACATTAGACAAAAGAGGAGAAGAAGAGGAGCTGTTGATGTTTCACAGCGTTTCACTCTAAAATGCAGGAAAACACAAAGAAAAAAAAAACATCTGTTCACATGGAAACGCTGAGGGACTGAAAACGCTGTAGTTTTGAAGTAGGCCTGTAGATGGTGATATAAATGTAGGAGCCATTTACATGACAATGCTTCAGAGGCTGAAGAAGAGGTGAGCTGATCATCTGGAGTTTAATAAAATCCAATAAATCCAATAAATGCACGTTTTTGTAGAAGTCAGTCAGTAGAGAAGAAGAAGAAGAAGCAGGAAAAGAAGGAAACTGTAGGTCACTGTTGTTGTTTTTTTGTTCACGCCTGGCACAGTGAAGGTTTTATAAACATGCACAGAGCTGAACATGACGTCAGTGTTTCACCCTGAAACCCCGACTTTGTGTTTACATGGAGTCTGTGGAAACAGCGTTTCAGAAAAATTCCACTCTGGAGGGTACTTTAAAAAAATTATGTGTTTTAGGTCTGCTCAAACGCTATTTCCATGTAAACATGAGGCTGGAATTCAACAATACTTTTGTGTTACACCCTAAAACTGTTGTCACATAAACGGGGCCTAAAACTGACATCATGAAACTAATGAGAGGAAACATACTTGTCTCCATCAGTCAAATGTGAGAAGTCGAAGCTCCACTGTGACTCTAAACTTTAATCATATAAAAAATAAAGTGTAGAGTTACAGACAGAGACAGAGATCATCAGCTCTGAGAGAAAAACTGATCAAACAGCTGTTCACAGACTTTCTCACCTCAGTTTGGGGTTCGTTCTCAGTTTAAAGTCCACCTCCAGGAAGAAGACACTCGCCCTTTTTTTCCAGACTCTGTGACAAACCTTAAAGCCAGACTGTAACATCAGGAGAAAACTACGTTCATCATAAAATAACTGAGGGTGTGAAAGGTGTTTTCTGTAATAGCAGATTCAGTTCTCTCTGAGTTTTTCTTTAAATAAGTGTTGTTAGATCGGCCTGTGAGTTTATTTTATTATGTACCATTTAAGGTCCGTTTTGTTTCAAACTGTCATTTTAAGAATTTTTTATTATTTAATGTCTGTTTAAATTGTCTTTAACAGGATGTGCTGAGGGATGAATCAAGTTTTGTGATGTTATTTTACTATTCATACCTTTTTCAAACATAAAACAGAAATCCTGCAGCCTGACTCCAGCCTCCTTTTTCTACCTGAACCCACTGTTCATCTACAATCTTTGTTCATCAACCAAATCAACTCCAGAGTGAGAGCAAGTTCAGTATTTTCTGTCCAATAACTGACAAAGATATTAAGACAGAATCAGGGCAACACTGGAAAATCAAGCCTCCATCATTTATTTTAGAAAAATAGTTTTATTAGAGGAATGAAATAAATGTTTCTGTCACTCATGGTTAGTGTTTGGATGAAGACATTTAATAATATTGTGTATTTCCCCTTTAACATCAATGACAGCTTGAAGTCTTTTGTGCTGGTTGTGGATGAGGGTCTTTATTTTCTCAGATGGTAAAACTGACCATTCTTCTTGGCAAAAAGCCTCCAGTTCCTGTAAATTCTTGCTCTGTCTTGCATGAACTGCAGGTTTGAGATCTCCCCAGAGTGGCTCAATGATATTGAGGTCAGGAGACTGAGATGGCCACTCCAGAACCTTCACTTTATTCTGCTGTAGCCAATGGCAGGTCCACTTGTCCTTGTGTTTTGGATCATCGTCTAAAAAAATCGTAAAAATCATAAATTCTCCCAGGGTATATAAACTTAAGAGCACAACTGTAAATGAAACAATTGAAACAAGAAAACTCCTCTAACAGTCCGTGATGTACCTGAACGCACCTTTATCTGCAGGTGAGTTCAGGTACAGTTTATTTCTTCTTATCAGACTGACGCCTTACACAAACTCCGGGATCAACCAACAGGTGAGAAAAGTTTCTGTGTGTTTTTAGTGTTTAATATGTTCATGTCTTTATAAAAGTGTCATAAATGTTGGTTTTGTTGTGTTAGAATAAAAATAAAGTTTCGTTTGTTTGTTTGTCTCTGTATAAACTCAGAGTTTTAGTCTCAGCTGAAGTGACTCATGATGAGAAATCAAACTGGATCATCATCAAACTAAAACAAAGAAACAACTTTAAACCATTCAACGTGTCTGTTTCTGCTGCTGAGAGATTTTTATTTCAGAAAGTTTCAGAAAGTTTTTGGAGAAAGTGAAACTAAACTGTTGATCTGCTTCAAACCAGAAATGTCTTTAAATCACAATCAATGTTGGAATAACACACTCACACCTGGAGACTGAGATATGAGTGATTACAAACAATGGGTGATGATCACTTTTTTTTTTTGCATGTTCCAATCAAACTGATTTGTTGCAGTAGTTTAAAGTGAAGAACAGAGGGGAAGGAGCTGTTAATATTTAACCATCAGCATCATAAAAACTATATCCTGATCAAAGTTCATCTGATTAAAAAGATGAAAGATGATATAAGAAATAGAGATTTCACTGATGATACCATTCTTTAATTTCTCCTGTGTTTTTGATGAAACCCCTCTTTAAAGTCTCCTCTGACTCTTTGTTTGACTCCAGGATGTTTGGTGTGATTGTCAGACGGTCCCTAAATCTTCAGCGTGGTGCCTTCACTGACCTGCTGTTTTTCCTGATACTCTCATGTAGAGGTGACTATTCTTCAATTTTCAGAGTCTTCACAGTTTGTTAGGTGTTAGATTATAACCATATTTCTCTGTGTTTTCTCAGGTCAGGAGCTGATTGGTCCGTCTCAGCCCATCGTGGCGTTGGTCGGTGATGATGTCATATTACCATGTCACCTGTTTCCGTCCTCTGATGCTTTTGATTGGACCGTAGAGTGGGCGAAACCCGACCTGAACCCCAGATACATCTGTGTGCGGAGAAACGGTGAAGAGTTTGAATCCAAGAAACATCCGTCCTTCAGAGGAAGAAGCTGGATGTTTCCTGAGGAACTGAAACACGGAAACATCTCAATGAAAATCTCCACAGTCGAACTCTCTGATGGAGGAACGTACAGATTATTTATTCCTGCTTTGTCTCAAACTGTTCATGTTCAGCTGGTTGTAGGTAAGTCTAAAAGTTTTTGCTTTATTATTGATCAAATTTTGCCACTAAAACCTGACACTAAAAGTCTGATTCCTTCCATACCTTTTCTCCCTCAGGTGCTGTGTCCTCACCTGTGATCCAGGTGAGTGAGAGCAGTGATGGAGTGATGGTGCAGTGTTGGTCTTCAGGCTGGTTTCCAGAACCAGAGCTGTTGTGGTTTGACGCTGAGGGAAAGCTTCTCTCCTCTGCTCTGACTGAGACGCTCAGAGGTCCTGATGGTCTCTACACTGTCAGCAGCAGACTGACTGTGGAGAGGAGACACAGGAACAAACTCACCTGTAGAGTCACACAGAGGGACANTCTAAAAGTTTTTGCTTTATTATTGATCAAATTTTGCCACTAAAACCTGACACTAAAAGTCTGATTCCTTCCATACCTTTTCTCCCTCAGGTGCTGTGTCCTCACCTGTGATCCAGGTGAGTGAGAGCAGTGATGGAGTGATGGTGCAGTGTTGGTCTTCAGGCTGGTTTCCAGAACCAGAGCTGTTGTGGTTTGACGCTGAGGGAAAGCTTCTCTCCTCTGCTCTGACTGAGACGCTCAGAGGTCCTGATGGTCTCTACACTGTCAGCAGCAGACTGACTGTGGAGAGGAGACACAGGAACAAACTCACCTGTAGAGTCACACAGAGGGACATCAACCACAGCAGGGACAACCACACCTATGTGACAGGTGAGAAACACACACACACACACATGGAGCTCTCACTACAGACTGATGAAGAACTTTCTCTTTCTGTTTCAGATCATTTCTTTGAGGTTCCAACTACTCCCATTGTTCCCACCATTACCCATGATCCTCCTGGTTCTCAGCCTGTTGTTATCAGAGCTGTGATCATTGTTGTTGTTGCTCTGGTTCTGGTTCCTGCAGTCGTCTTTGCTGTTTGGAAAAAGAGACAGAACAGACTCAGTGAGTCAAACACTTTCTGTTCAATTCGTTCGTCCATATGTTAGACATTCAGTTGTGCTCATAATTTTACAAACCCTGGCAGAACGTATGATTTCTTGGACATTTTTCAGAGAATATGAATGAAAACACAACAACTGTGTTTACTCTTTTTAAATCATAATGACAACAGAAACTTCCAGAATGAGCCTGATGAAAAGTTTCCCTCCCCCAGTTCTTAACAGCGTGTATTTCCCCCTTTAACATCAATGACAGCTTGAAGTCTTTTGTGTTCGTTGTGGATGAGGGTCTTTATTTTCTCAGATGGTAAAACTGACCATTCTTCTTGGCAAAAAGCCTCCAGTTCCTGTAAATTCTTGAGGTCAGGAGACTGAGATGGCCACTCCAGAGCCTTCACTTTATTCTGCTGTAGCCAATGGCAGGTCCACTTGTCCTTGTGTTTTGGATCATTGTCATGTGTGAACGTCCAAGTACGTCTCATGTGCAGCTTCTGGGCTGATGAGTGTAAATTTTCCTCCAGTATTTTCTGATAACATGCTGCATTCATCCTTCATTCATCAGTTTGGACCAAGTTTCCTGAGCCTTTGTAGCTCACACATCCCCAAAACATCAGTGATCCACCTCCGTGTTTCACAGTAGGAATGGTGGACCTTTCATCATAGGCCTTGTTGACTCCTCTCCAAATGGAACAATGTTTATGGTTGTGGACAAAAAGTTCACTTTTGCTCTCATCACTCCAAATGACTTTGTTCCAGAAGTTTTGAGGCTTGTCTCTGTGCTGTTTGGCGTATTGTAAGCAGGAAACTTTGTGGCATTTGTGTAGAAATGTCTNTGTAGGTAAGTCTAAAAGTTTTTGCTTTATTATTGATCAAATTTTGCCACTAAAACCTGACACTAAAAGTCTGATTCCTTCCATACCTTTTCTCCCTCAGGTGCTGTGTCCTCACCTGTGATCCAGGTGAGTGAGAGCAGTGATGGAGTGATGGTGCAGTGTTGGTCTTCAGGCTGGTTTCCAGAACCAGAGCTGTTGTGGTTTGACGCTGAGGGAAAGCTTCTCTCCTCTGCTCTGACTGAGACGCTCAGAGGTCCTGATGGTCTCTACACTGTCAGCAGCAGACTGACTGTGGAGAGGAGACACAGGAACAAACTCACCTGTAGAGTCACACAGAGGGACATCAACCACAGCAGGGACAACCACACCTATGTGACAGGTGAGAAACACACACACACACACATCAACCACAGCAGGGACAACCACACCTATGTGACAGGTGAGAAACACACACACACACACACACACACTCACTCCAGACTGATGAAGAACTTTCTCTTTCTGTTTCAGATCATTTCTTTGAGGCTCCAACTACTCCCATTGTTCCCACCACTACCCATGATCCTCCTGGTTCTCAGCCTGGTGTTATCAGAGCTGTGATTGTTGTTGTTGTTGCTCTGATTGCTGCAGTCGTCTTTGCTGTTTGGAAATGGAGACAGAACAGACTCAGTGAGTCAAATGCTGTTCTTTTTTTATCAGTCCTGTATTTAAAATACTTCTGCAGTTGTAGATGTTCTGAAGATGTTTTCAGGTTTTCTATTTTTGTCTCTGTATGTTTTTTTGTTCGCTTTCTCTCCTCCAAATTTTGTCTGATTTTTCACAATCTTAAAGTATTTAGTTTCTTCAGGAGATGATTGCTATGACTTTTCACTTTAATAACTATCAAATTTTGCACTTTTTTCACTTAATGTTTCAAAATTTTTGCCTTTGAAATGAATGAAGAATTGTACATTTCTTTTTCTTAAAACTCTTTTAACTTTGAGAAGCTTAAACTTCAGCATACTTCCATTTACAGACTTTATTTTTAATTTCAAATGTTCAATTATCTTCCCACTATTCATCTATGATTTGACTTTGAGATATAATTCACAGTTTTTGAGATTTTTCTGTTTAAGCTACATGAACTTAAGGTTTTTTTCCATAAAACCTCAGCTTCCCTCAGTTTGTGACATCATCAGTCAGAGTGAAGCAGCAGCTGATGAAACTGAAGAAATCTACCAAACTTCTTTTCACTTTCCTCAGCTTCAGCATGTCAGTGCATTTGCTGCAAAGAATTGTACTTTCTTTTGTGTGACTTTTTTGAACAGGAGAGAATTCTTTTTTAATTTAATCACATTTCCCACCATTCATACAGGAAACAGGAAAGACCAGGAGGTCAGGACGGAAGTAGGGAGGAAACCTGAGAAAGACTTTGAAAAGCTTTGTGTTGTAAAAGAAGAAGAAAGAATGGAACTGATAAATGAAAAAGAAGAGAAAAAACAAGAAAAAGTCATACAATCTCAAAGTGAAGCTGAGTATCAGATCAAGACAAAACAGAACAAACAGGAACAAACACATCAGAGACGGAAGCCAGAACAAAAAACAGAGAGAGAGAGAGGTCAGGAGGTGAAGGAAAGGACTAACGAAGAAGAAACAGACAAAATAGCCAGAAAAGAAGAAGACATCAGAAAAGCAAAAGCGGAAGAAGCGAGAAAAGCCAAAGAGAAGGAAGAAGAAGCGAGAAAAGCCAAAGAAGAAGAAGAAGAAACAAGAAAAGCCAGAGAAGAAGAAACAAGAAAAGCCAGAGAAGAAGAAGAAGAAGAAACAAGAAAAGCCAAAGAAGAAGAAACAAGAAAAGCCAGAGAAGAAGAAGAAGAAACAAGAAAAGCCAGAGAAGAAGAAACAAGAAAAGCCAGAGAAGAAGAAACAAGAAAAGCCAGAGAAGAAGAAACAAGAAAAGCCAGAGAAGAAGAAGAAGAAACAAGAAAAGCCAGAGAAGAAGAAGAGAGAAAAGCCAGAGAAGAAGAAACAAGAAAAGCCAGAGAGAAAGAAGAAAGAACGGCAGCAAGGAAAGTCAGAGGAGAAGCAGCAAGAGAAGCCAGAAAAGCAGCTGCTATAAAAACCAAAGAAGCAGCTGCTGCCAGAAAAGCCAGAGAAGAAGAAGAAAAAGCAAGAAAAGCCGGAGAAGAAGAAGAAGACAGAAACAAGGTTGCACATGAAATGCTTCGAGATGATCTCAGCACATTTCCTGGTTTCAGTCAGTGAGGAGTCAGAAGTTGAGACAGAGGAAGAAAAAGAAGCTGATTGGAGGATAATTGTGAAATAACCACAAGACATTAGACAAAAGAGGAGAAGAAGAGGAGCTGTTGATGTTTCACAGCGTTTCACACTCAAATGCAGGAAAACACAATAAAAAAAAACATCTGTTCACATGGAAACGCTGAGGGACTGAAAACGCTGTAGTTTTAAAGTAGGCCTGTAGATGGCGATATAACTGTAGGAGTCATCTACATGACAATGCTTCAGAGGCTGAAGAAGAGGTGAGCTGATCATCTGGAGTTTAGACTAAAAGCTTCTTCTAATATTGCAGAAATAGTCCAATAAATGCACATTTTAGTAGAAGGCAGTCAGCAGAGAAAAAGAAGAAGAAGAAGCAGGAAAAGAAGGAAACTGTAGGTCACTGTTGTTGTATTTTTTGTTCACGCCTGGCACAGTGAAGGTTTTATAAACACGCACAGAGCTGAACATGACGTCAGCGTTTCACCCTGAAACCCCGACTTTGTGTTTACATGGAGTCTGTGGAAACAGCGTTTCAGAAAAATTCCACTCTGGAGGGTACTTTAAAAAAATTATGCGTTTTAGGTCTGCTCAAACGCTATTTCCATGTAAACATGAGGCTGAAATGCAACAATACTTTTGTGTTACACCCTAAAACTGTAAACGGGGCCTAAAACTGACATCATGAAACTAATGAGAGGAAACATATTTGTCTCTATCAGTCAAATGTGAGAAGTCAAAGCTCCACTGTGACTCTAAACTTTAATCATATAAAAAATAAAGTGTAGAGTTACAGACAGAGACAGAGATCATCAGCTCTGAGAGAAAAACTGATCAAACAGCTGTTCACAGACTTTCTCACCTCAGTTTGGGGTTTGTTCTCAGTTTAAAGTCCACCTCCAGGAAGAAGACACCCGCCCTTTTATTCCAGACTCTGTGACAAACCTTAAAGCCAGACTGTAACATCAGGAGAAAACTACGTTCATCATAAAATAACTGAGGGTGTGAAAGGTGTTTCTGTAATAGCAGATTCAATTCTCTCTCTGAGTTTTTCTTTAAATAAGTGTTGTTAGATCAGCCTGTGAGTTTATTTTATTATGTACCATTTAAGGTCCATTTTGTTTCAAACTGTCATTTTAAGAATTTTTTATTATTTAATGTCTGTTTATACTGTCTTTAACAGGATGTGCTGAGGGATGAATCAAGTTTTGTGATGTTATTTTACTATTCATACCTTTTTCAAACATAAAACAGAAATCCTGCAGCCTGACTCCAGCCTCCTTTTTCTACCTGAACCCACTGTTCATCTACAATCTTTGTTCATCAACCAAATCAACTCCAGAGTGAGAGCAAGTTTAATATTTTCTGTCCAATCACTAACAAAGATATTAAGAAAGAATCAGGGCAACACTGGAAAATCAAGCCTCCATCATTTATTTTAGAAAAATAGTTTTATTGGACTAATACCAGGCACATCCAGCAATATGTACAGTTGTGCTCATAAGTTTACACACTCTGACAGAATTAATAATTTTTTTGTCCTTTTTTCAGAGAAAATGAATAAAATAAACTTTTCTGTCACTCATGGTTAGTGTTTGAATGAAGACATTTAATAATATTGTGTATTTCCCCTTTAACATCAACGACAGCTTGAAGTCTTTTGTGCTGGTTGTGGATGAGGGTCTTTATTTTCTCAGATGGTAAAACTGACCATTCTTCTTGGCAAAAAGCCTCCAGTTCCTGTAAATTCTTGCTCTGTCTTGCATGAACTGCAGGTTTGAGATCTCCCCAGAGTGGCTCAATGATATTGAGGTCAGGAGACTGAGATGGCCACTCCAGAACCTTCCCTTTATTCTGCTGTAGCCAATGGCAGGTCCACTTGTCCTTGTGTTTTGGATCATCGTCTAAAAAAATCGTAGAAATCATAAATTCTCCCAGGGTATATAAACTTAAGAGCACAACTGTAAATGAAACAATTGAAGCAAGAAAACTCCTTTGATAGTCTGTGATGTACCTGAACGCACCTTTATCTGCAGGTGAGTTCAGGTACAGTTTATTTCTTCTTATCAGACTGACACCTTACACAAACTCCGGGATCAACCAACAGGTGAGAAAAGTTTCTGTGTGTTTTTAGTTTTTAATATGTTCATGTGTTTATAAAAAGTGTCATAAATGTTGGTTTTGTTGTGTTAGAATAAAAATAAAGTTTCGTTTGTTTGTTTGTCTCTGTATAAACTCAGAGTTTCAGTCTCAGCTGCAGAGACTCATGATGAGAAATCAAACTGGATCATCATCAAACTAAAACAAAGAAACAACTTTAAACCATTCAACGTGTCTGTTTCTGCTGCTGAGAGATTTTTATTTCAGAAAGTTTCAGAAAGTTTTTGGAGAAAGGGAAACTAAACTGTTGATCTGCTTCAAACCAGAAATGTCTTTAAATCACAATCAATGTTGGAATAACACACTCACACCTGGAGAATGAGATATGAGTGATTACAAACAATGGGTGATGATCACTTTTTTTGCATGTTCCAATCAAACTGATTTGTTGCAGTAGTTTAAAGTGAAGAACAGAGGAGAAGGAGCTGTTAATATTTAACCATCAGCATCATAAAAACTGAATCCTGATCAAAGTTCATCTGATTAAAAAGATGAAAGATGATATAAGAAATAGAGATTTCACTGATGATACCATTCTTTAATTTCTCCTGTGTTTTTGATGAAACCCCTCTTTAAAGTCTCCTCTGACTCTTTGTTTGACTCCAGGATGTTTGGTGTGATTGTCAGACGGTCCCTCATTCTTCAGCGTGGTGCCTTCACTGACCTGCTGTTTTTCCTGATACTCTCATGTAGAGGTGACTATTCTTCAATTTTCAGAGTCGTCAGCTGATGTTGATAGTTAGATTATAACCATATTTCTGTGTTTTCTCAGGTCAGGAGCTGATTGGTCCGTCTCAGCCCATCGTGGCGTTGGTTGGTGATGATGTCATATTACCATGTCACCTGTTTCCGTCCTCTGATGCTTTTGATTGGACCGTAGAGTGGGCGAAACCCGACCTGAACCCCAGATACATCTGTGTGCGGAGAAACGGTGAAGAGTTTGAATCCAAGAAACATCCGTCCTTCAGAGGAAGAAGCTGGATGTTTCCTGAGGAACTGAAACACGGAAACATCTCAATGAAAATCTCCACAGTCGAACTCTCTGATGGAGGAACGTACAGATTATTTATTCCTGCTTTGTCTCAAACTGTTCATGTTCAGCTGGTTGTAGGTAAGTCTAAAAGTTTTTGCTTTATTATTGATCAAATTTTGCCACTAAAACCTGACACTAAAAGTCTGATTCCTTCCATACCTTTTCTCCCTCAGGTGCTGTGTCCTCACCTGTGATCCAGGTGAGTGAGAGCAGTGATGGAGTGATGGTGCAGTGTTGGTCTTCAGGCTGGTTTCCAGAACCAGAGCTGTTGTGGTTTGACGCTGAGGGAAAGCTTCTCTCCTCTGCTCTGACTGAGACGCTCAGAGGTCCTGATGGTCTCTACACTGTCAGCAGCAGACTGACTGTGGAGAGGAGACACAGGAACAAACTCACCTGTAGAGTCACACAGAGGGACATCAACCACAGCAGGGACAACCACACCTATGTGACAGGTGAGAAACACACACACACACACATGGAGCTCTCACTACAGACTGATGAAGAACTTTCTCTTTCTGTTTCAGATCATTTCTTTGAGGTTCCAACTACTCCCATTGTTCCCACCATTACCCATGATCCTCCTGGTTCTCNCATCACTCCAAATGACTTTGTTCCAGAAGTTTTGAGGCTTGTCTCTGTGCTGTTTGGCGTATTGTAAGCAGGAAACTTTGTGGCATTTGTGTAGAAATGTCTTTCTTCAGCCCATTTTTCCTCAAGTGCCTCCTTATTGTGCATCTTGAAACCTTTTGACTCTCCAGGTTGTTTCGTCATTTTCTTGCCATTTTTGTTGACTTTGGCCCATTTTTGATGCTTTTCACTTCTTTTTGCCACTTGTGGATCATTTGTTGTTACCGTCTGACTATTTTCCAACTTTTGTCTTGTTTTTTGTTGACTTTAGCCTTTTGTTAACCACATTCCACTGTTTTTTTGGTCATTTTTTCCACCATTTTATCTACTTTCTGAATTTTTTCCAAGTTTTCCCCAAATTTTCTTGCCATTTTTTGTTGCTTTTTGGCCATTTTAGTCACTGTCCACCTATTTTTTGCCACTTTTTGACCCGTTTTTGCGACTGTCTGAGTGTTTTCCAGGTTTTGGCCCAATTTTCTTGCTAATTTTGTTGCTTTTTGGCAATTTTTCCAACTTAAACTTAGTTTCATTCCTACTCTTTGCTGTTTTTGTCTCATTTCTCCACTTGTATAGTTTCTTTTGTAAAGGTAGTTTTTAACAGTTTGTCTCTTTGGTTGAGTAACACATCTTGAAACAGCCAGACCACATTCTTTCAGAGAGTCCTGTATTTCAGCTGAAGTTATTTGTGGGTTTTTCTTTGCATCCAGAACAATTTTCCTGTCAGTTGTAGCTGAAATGTTTGTTGGTCTACCTGACCGTGGTTTGGTTTCAACAGAATCCCTCATTTTCCACTTCTTCATTAGAGTTTGAACTCTGCTTATTGGCATCCTCAGTTCCTTGGATATCTTTTTATATCCCTTTCCTCTTTTATACAGTTGGATTCACTTTTCCTGCAGAAACTTTGACAATTCTTTTTCTTTCCTCATGACTCAGAATCCAGAAATGTCAGTGCAGCACTGGATGAAAGATGCAAGTGTGGATGAAAACTTTTGTTCAGGTTCATTTTTAAAGTTTCTGTTGTCATTGTGATTTAAAAAGAGTAAACACAGTTGTTTGTTAATAAATTTCTTCACCAACCACTAACCATGAGAGACAGAAAAGTTTTTGTGTTTTCATTCATATTCTCTGAAAAAAATGACAAAGAAATCATAAATTCTGCCAGAGTATGAAAACTTATGGGCACAACTGAACATCTGCACTCATGAAGATGTTTTCTGATTTTAAATTTTAAAAAATTTCATCATGTTTTCCTTCATTTTTACAGAAAAGAAGAGGAACCACGATGACGGGACTGAAGAAAAGAGGAAACCTGAGAAAAATTTACCAGAGTTTCATGTTGAAGGAGAAGAAGAAAGAAAAGCACTGATGGAAGAAAGAGAAGAAGAGAATAATGTGGAGAATAAAGGAGAAGAAGAAAGAAAAGCACTGATGGAAGAAAGAGAAGAAGAGAATAATGTGGAGAATAAAAGAGAAGAAACTGTTCAATCTCAGAGAGAAACTGAGAAGCAGACTGAGACAAAACAGGACAAACAGACAGAAACACGTCAGAAACAGAAATCAGAGCAAAAAACAGAGAGAGGAGTCAGAGAGGAAAGCGAGACTGATGAAGAAAAGACAGCCAGACAAGCAAAAGAAGAAAGAGAAGAAGAGAATAATGTGGAGGATAAAGGAGAAAAAGTCATTCAATCTCAGAGAGAAACTAAGAATCAGAAAATATCAGATTTAATAAACATTACAACAACAAGAAGAGAAGAAAGAAAGGAGAGAGAAAGTGAAGAGAAAGGAGAGAGAAAGTTTGATGAGGCTGATGTTGAAGGAGGAGTCAGAAATGATGGAGATGAACTAAAGCAGAAAGAAAAACTCTCTGAAGAAAATTCAGCTCCTCCAAAAGTTTCAGAGACACAAGAAGAAAATAATGAAGAAGAAAGAGAAGAGACAGAAAAACTCCTCACAGAGACAGAAAAACTCCTCACAGATCAGAACAGACAGACAGAAAGACGAGAGAGAAACCAAACGACTGATCCTGAAAGAAGAGAGAGAAAAGGAGAAAACCAAACAGACAGAAGCAGAAAGAAAGAGGAAGATAAAAAGTTTCCATCAGTGAGTGAAGAAGTCAGAGAGAGAACAGAGATCAGAGTTTTTGAAGAAAGAACTGAAAAGAAAAATAAAGAAGGAGAGAAGGAGGAACAGAGAGAGAAAGAAGAGGAGGAGAAACAGGTTCACAGGGTTAGAGGAGAGAGAGATGGAGACATGGAGGAGGAGAAGGAGGAGGAGGAGGAGGAGGAGAAGGAGAAGGAGGAGGAGAAGAAGGAGGAGGAGGTGAGAGAGGAGGTGAAGGAGGTGATGGTGGAGAGTTCAGGGACTGATACTGTGATGGAGCAAAGACAAATAAAGGAAAAAGAGAGTGAACTTCAAAATGAAAGGAGGAGAAAAAGAGAAGAAGCAAAAAGACGAGCAGCTGAAAGAAGAGGAGTCAGTGTGAGAACAAGAGACAAAGAGGAGGAGAAAGAGGAGGAGAAAGAGGAGGAGAAAGAGGAGGAGACAACAGCTAGAAAAGAAATAGAGGAAGAAATAAACAGAGAAGCTGGAGAAGAAGAAGAAAGAGACGCAGAAGAAGAAACCAGAAAAGAAAAAGAAATCAGAGAAGAAGAAATTAGAAAAACCTATAAACTCAGAAAAGTTGCAGCCAGAAAAGAAGAAGAAGCCAGAAAAGCCAGAGAGAAAGAAAGAGCCAGAAAAAAAGGAGAAACCAGAGAAG
The DNA here is from genome assembly GCA_008086565.1 of Thalassoma bifasciatum. Lineage (NCBI taxonomy): Eukaryota > Metazoa > Chordata > Actinopteri > Labriformes > Labridae > Thalassoma > Thalassoma bifasciatum. The sequence continues at coordinate 25,074 of RPOG01003962.1, read as the reverse complement.
AAGAAATAAGAAAACCCTATAAACTCAGTAAAGACGCAGCCAGAAAAGCCAAAAAAGAAGAAGAATTCAGAAAAGCCAGAGAGGAAGAAGCAAGAAAAGCCAAAGAAGAAGAAGAACCAGCAGAGCACAAGGAATCAAGAGTTGAATTTTTTCTCAAAGATCTGAACAGATTAACTGAGGAGAGTCAGTGAAGAGACAGAAGAAGAAACTGATTTATGGACAAATATGAAACAAAAACAAAAGAAAAGAGGAGAAGAAGAAGAAGAAGAGCTGATGGACAGGTTAAATCTGACTTTACTAAACTGACGATAAAGAGAAAAATATTGTTAGTTTAGTTTCATCAGTATTGTTCGTAAACCTGTCTGTGAGTTTGATTGTGTAATGTTGAAGTTGTACTTTTTTCAGACTTGTTGTTTTTTTCTGTATTTTTCTTTATTTAATGTGTTTATACCATATTTCATAGAATGTGTTGAGTGATATTTAATGATGAATTAATTTTTGTGCTGTAGTTATTTTAATAACATTTTGACCAAACAAACATAAAAAAACAGAAATCCTTCAGTCTGACTCCAGCCTCTTTCTTTTTCTCTGATATTATTTTACTGTTAACTGTACTGTTCATCTACAGTCTGTGTTTGTAAATCAACAAATCAACTCCAGAGTGAGAGCAAAGATTAATATTTTCTGTCAAATCATGAACAAAGACTGTAAGACAGGATCAGATTAACACTGGAAAATCAAGTTTTTCTGTTTTATTTTCAGTTAAAACAGTTTTATTGGAGGTAATATGAGCCACAGTCAGCTGACGAGTCAATATGAAAATTATTATATTGAAGCAATAAAACTCCTCTAACAGTCCGTGATGTACCTGAACGCACCTTTACCTGTAGGTGAGTTCAGGTAAAGTTTATTTCTTCTTATCAGACTGACGCCTTCAGAAAACTCAGGAACCTTCCACCAGGTGAGAAAAGTTTCTGTGTGTTTTGATTTGTTTGTTTGAACGTGTCTCTTTCAGCTGCTGAGAGATTTTTACTTAAAAAAGTTTCATCTGTTTCTGGAGAAAGTGAAACTAAACTGTTGATCTGCTTCAAACGGAGAGTAGAGGAGTTAAAGTTTAAACCAGAAATGTCTTTAAATCAGAATCAATGTTGGAATAACACACTCACACCTGGAGACTGAACTAAAGGTCATAAAAACACTTTTTATTATGATTTTTCAACTTTCTCTAAATCTTTTGTGCTTAGATGAGTATGAATGAGTCGTAACCGTTGCAGTGGTTTAAAAAAAAGCAGAGGAGGATGTTAATATTTAACCGTTAGTGTCATAAAACCACAAACCTGATCAAAGTTTATCTGATAATAAGATGAAATGTAGCTCAGAGACCAACAGGGGGAGCTATAAGATTATTTTTTTTATCTTTCTCTTCAGCTCTGCAGATCAGCTGTAAGAATATTTTATAACTGAGCGCAAAACAACAAGAGCTAAGAAACCCTTTTCTCTAGTTTCTAACTCTCATTAGTTGTCATTTCAAAAAACTTTTATTTCTGTAATAACAAAAAATTCTTACCTGTGTGCCAGAGAGGTAAAATGGCGCATGTTTAAAAAAATATATGCCATTTATAGGCCACATTTTAACTCATATTTCAGCCATGCTCACTCTCAGTTAATCTCCACACTATTTTTGTTTTAGTTTATAACAAACTTTAAAATTGCAGATTCCCTCCCCAGATGAATCTGAAAAGTTTAGTCTGTGTCTATAACTCTGTTAGAAATCAATAATGCTGTTAAAATAATGAAGCCTGGAGAAACACTAATCCCTGCTTTGTCAAAAGCATTTGAAGAAGTCCTGGGCAAAGAATCTCTCCCTGCAACCATGGGGGATAAAAGTTGTTCTAAAGTGTCCTTTGGAGAGCTGAAAGATGTGTTTAAGTACCCTTTTCTTGGGGCTAGCCAATCAGAGTAGAGGGGGTTTGTGGAGAGGGGAGCCTTAAAGAGACAGGAGCCACAGCACAGAGGAATAAGGGGTTACTGAGAGAAATGGAGATGATGATACCCCTCTTTAATTGTGTTCGACTCCAGGATGTTTGGTGTGATTGTCAGACGGTCCCTAAATCTTCAGTGTGGTGCCTTCACTGACCTGCTGTTCTTCTTCGTCCTGATTCTCTCATGCAGAGGTGACGATTCTTCAATATCAGATTTCACATCAAAACAGTGTGGTCAGACTATGTTAGTAGTTTGATTATAACCATATTTCTGTGTGTTCTCAGGTCAGGAGCTGATTGGTTCGTCTCAGCCCATAGTGGCGTTGGTTGGTGATGATGTCATATTACCGTGTCACCTGGATCCACCCACGAACGCTTTCACCACGACTGTAGAGTGGGCGAAACCAGACATGAACCCCAGATTTGTTTTTGTGTGGCGTGACGGTTTAGAGCTGGAAAATGAAAAACATCAAATGTTCAGAGGAAGAACGACGCTGTTCATCGATGAACTGGAAAACGGAAACGTTTCAATGAAAATCTCCAAAGTCAAACTCTCTGATGGAGGAACGTACAGATTATTTATTCCTGCTTTGTCCAAATCTGTGAATGTTGAGCTGGTTGTTGGTGAGTGGAGACAGTTTGTGGTTTATAAACTCAGTTTGTTTGGGTCAGAGCAGAGGTTCAGTCTGGATTTGTAGAAACTTACAGACTCTTTCCTCCCTCAGGTGCTGTGTCCTCACCTGTGATCCAGGTGAGTGAGAGCAGTGATGGAGTGATGGTGCAGTGTTGGTCTTCAGGCTGGTTTCCAGAACCAGAGCTGTTGTGGTTTGACGCTGAGGGAAAGCTTCTCTCCTCTGCTCTGACTGAGACGCTCAGAGGTCCTGATGGTCTCTACACTGTCAGCAGCAGACTGACTGTGGAGAGGAGACACAGGAACAAACTCACCTGTAGAGTCACACAGAGGGACATCAACCACAGCAGGGACAACCACACCTATGTGACAGGTGAGAAACACACACACACACANCTCCCTCAGGTGCTGTGTCCTCACCTGTGATCCAGGTGAGTGAGAGCAGTGATGGAGTGATGGTGCAGTGTTGGTCTTCAGGCTGGTTTCCAGAACCAGAGCTGTTGTGGTTTGACGCTGAGGGAAAGCTTCTCTCCTCTGCTCTGACTGAGACGCTCAGAGGTCCTGATGGTCTCTACACTGTCAGCAGCAGACTGACTGTGGAGAGGAGACACAGGAACAAACTCACCTGTAGAGTCACACAGAGGGACATCAACCACAGCAGGGACAACCACACCTATGTGACAGGTGAGAAACACACACACACACATCAACCACAGCAGGGACAACCACACCTATGTGACAGGTGAGAAACACACACACACACACATCAACCACAGCAGGGACAACCACACCTATGTGACAGGTGAGAAACACACACACACACACATCAACCAGAACAGAGAAGCAATCAATGCTGTGATGAGTGAGAGCAGGAAAAGAAGGAGGAGAAATGAGCATATGTGATCATTTTTCTCTGTTTCAGATCATTTCTTTGAGGTTCCAACTACTCTCATTGTTCCCAGCTCTACCCATGATCCTCCTGGTTCTCAGCCTGTTGTTATCAGTTCTGTGATTGTTGTTGTTGTTGCTCTGGTTCTGGTTCCTGCAGTCGTCTTTGCTGTTTGGAAATGGAGACACAACAGACTCAGTAAGTTTTTTCTTAATATGTCTCTCCACATGTTAGAAATACTTTTGTAGACTCTCGAAGACATTTTCAGATTTTCCATCTTTGTCTACATTTAGTCCCACTTATGTGAATCAAGCTGCCTCTGAGAATTTCTGAGGCCTGTGATGATGCTGAAATGATGATTGAGCATTTAAAATTTTCAGCTCCTTCGCAGTTTTTGTCCCAAATTTTTGTCTCAATGAAATGTTCGTTGTTCTTCAGAAACTTCAGCACACTTACACTTACACTGCAAAAACTGAAATCTAAGCAAGTCATTATGTCTTATGTTCAGTAACATTTGTCTTACTGTTCTTAATTTGAGTCACATTTACTTGACAAGGTCATAAAAATGTCGCATTTCAAGTTTTTTAAAGACAAAAACGAGGTATAAATTGCTTGTAACAAGTTAAAAAAATCAGCCAATGAGATAAGATAAAAGATTCTTGTTTTAAGACATCTTTCTAATTTCAAGAAACTTCCCGGGTGAATTCGTCTTATCCCATTGGCTGATTTTTTTGACTTGTTACAAGCAATTTACACCTCATTTTTGTCTTTAAAAAAACTTGAAATAAGACATTTTTATGACCTGGTCTGGTGAATGTGGCTCAAATTAAGAACAATGAGATAATTTTTTCTACAAATAAGACAGAATGACTTGCTTAGATTTCAGTTTTTGCAGTGTACACACTTCATTTGTGCTTTGAAATGTTAAGACATCTTTCTGCTATGTATCTTTGATCAAATTTTTAAATGTCTTTCATGGTTCTTAAGATTTCACTAATTAAACAACAGAAAATGTTCAGCTTCCCTCAGTTTGTGACATCATCAGTCTGACTGAAGCAGCAGCTGATGAAACTGAAGAAATCTGCAAAGCAAACAGCCATAAAATCCACAAACATCCCCCCACAGACAAAAATAAGACATAAAAATGTTCCCTGGCTTCTCCTGCTCCTAACAAAGTGGTTATCTATGTATAAGATTGTACTCTTTGGTTGGTATGCAGCCAACTGTTGGACAAAACCTGCACTCTGCTCTCATTCACTCACATTATATCACTGATCAGAAATCTCTGCTGAACAATATTCATAAACCCTTTTTTAATTTGCTGCCCTCATATGTCTCATGGTTTTGTCGCATCACCAGTTGTTTCACAGACTTGTCTCACCCATGGAAACCACACATCTGTTTAAACCAACCAATCAAAACATTCAGGAACACAGAAACATATGAGTGTTGATCTGTCTCATCAGCCCACACACACAGTCAGGCTTTACTCTGACAACTTTATTTAACTGCTTTCAGCAATTTTATTTCACGTGCTTCACATTTTTGGCTTTGTTTAGCAGTTTTCATCATCATGCTCAACATTTTCACCTTTGTTTCACTTCCTTCAGTTTCAGCATTTCAATGCATTTACTGCAAGGAAATGCAACTTCTTTAGTTTGACTTATTTTTTTTTACACATGAGAGAATTCTGTTTTTAATAGTCATCATATTTCCCTCATTCATACAGAAAAGAAGAGGAACCACGAGAACAGGACTGAAGAAAAGAGAAAACCTGAGGGAGATTTACCAGAGTTTCATGTTGAAGGAGGTGAAGAAAGAAAAGCACTGATGGAAGAAAGAGAAGAAGAGAATAATGTGGAGGATAAAGGAGAAGAAACTGTTCAATCTCAGAGAGAAACTGAGAATCAGATCAAGACAAAAGCAGAGTCAGAAAAGATCACAACAACAAGAGGAGGAGAAATAAAGAAAAGAGAGAGTGAAGAGAAAGGAGAGAGAAAGTTTGATGAGGATGATGTTGAAGGAGGAGTCAGAAATGATGGAGATGAACTAAAGCAGAAAGAAAAACTCTCTGAAGAATATTCAGCTCCTCCAAAAGTTTCAGAGAAACAAGAAGAAAATAATGAAGAAGAAAGAGAAGAGACAGAAAAACTCCTCACAGAGACAGAAATACTCCTCACAGAGACAGAAATACTCCTCACAGAGACAGAAAAACTCCTCACAGATCAGGACAGAGAGACGGAAATGGAGACAGACAGAGAGAAAAACAAGAACAAGAGGACAACGACAAAGAAGAAGAAGAAAGGAGGCTCTGCCTCCATGAGACAGAAAGAGGAGAAGAAAAAGAAACAGGGAGGAGAAACTAAAGCAGAGACAGAGAAACAGTCAGAGATGGAGAAAAGAAAAGAGAGAGAGGAGACAGAGATCAGACAAGAGGAGAAACAGATTTACAGAGAAAAAGAACAAGAAGAGAAAGAGAAAGAGGAGAAAACAGAGAGAAACCAAACGACTGAAAGAACAGAGGGAGGACAAGAGATAAAACAGACAAATGAGGAGGATAAAAAGTTTCCATCAGTGAGTGAAGAAGTTAGAGAGAGAACAGAGATCAGAGTTTGTGAAGAAAGAACTGAAAAGAAAAATAAAGAAGGAGAGAAGGAGGAACAGAGAGAGAAAGAAGAGGAGGAGAAACAGGTTCACAGGGTTAGAGGAGAGAGAGATGGAGGCATGGAGGAGGAAAAGGAGGAGGAGAAGGAGGAGGAGAAAGAGGAGAAAGAGGAGGTGAAGGAGGTGATGGTGGAAAGTTTAGGGACTGATAGAGAGACTGTGAGTGAGCAAAGGCAAAGAGAGGAAAGAGAGAGAGAAAAACAAAATGAAAGGAGAAGAAGAGAAGTAAATCAAACACAAGACAAAAGAGGAGAAGAAAAAGAAGAAGAAGAGATGATGAAGGTTAAACATGAGGTCAGAGAGAAGGAGGCTGAGAGTCTGAAGCTGCTGGTTCATCAAGATAAACTCAACTACAAACAGAAAAAAGAGAAAGAAGAGAGAGAAGAGAGAGAGCTTCATGTGGATCAATGGAGGGTCAGAAAGAATCTTAATGAAGAAAATATGAGACAACAGGACTTTTACCAAACACTGACACAGGTTAAAGATGAAGAAACTGATGTAGAGATGGAGGACACTGAAGAACATCAAGAAGAGAAACATGAAGAAAAGGAGATGATGGTTGAACAATGGGACATAAATAAAAAGGTCAGTGAAGGAGCAGCTGGGTGTGAAAAGGAGCTGAAACAAAAACTCAACATGAATCATCAGAAATATTTATTCCCCGTTAGTGTCAAACAGGGAATAAAACACCTGGATAAACCAGAGAAAGAACTTTATGAAGATCAGCAGAGATCTAGAGAGAGTCCAGGAGGAGACGGGATGATACCACAGCACTTTTCCCAAACACTGAAAGAGGTGAAGAAAGAGGAGAAAGATGAACAGACACAAGTTATAAACAGATGTGAAGGAAAGGAGCTGATGGTTAAACACAAGGACATTAATAAAAAAACACAGACTGCAGAAGAAGCTGGAGGAAAAATAAATATGAGACAAATAAACAACAAAGGAGGAGAAGAAAAACAGATTATTGTTCAACAAGATAAAATACAGGAAGAGGTCAGAGAGAGAGAAGATGAGAGTTTGGAGGTTCAGAAACTGGAAACCAGGAAGATTTTTAAAGTTAATTATGATTGGAAACAGACAGTCATTAAAGGAAAACAATCAGAAAAAAAAGAGTTCTGTCTGGACCAACAAGGAGTCAGAGAGACTAAACGTGCGGGGGTAGACTGTGCGCAGATTCAGGATGATTCTCAAAACCCAAAACGACGAAAGACAGAGGGAAATGTAGATCACAAGGAGTATCAAATGAAATACTTTACAGAGAATCATTGAACCATGAAAACAATCTGAACTCTGGTCTTTATTCATCATCATCTGTTCTGTCCAAGGAGGTGCTTTTATTTTGCCTCCAGAGCCTCAGACTTCTCATTCATTTCCACTTTGTTAACTTGCTTTTTATTTCCTCCATCGTGTTTTCAATCATGAATTAAGTTTTGTGCTATATTTATTTCATGAATATTTTGATACTGATTAAACCTTTTTTAAAAGAGAAAACAAAAATCTTTCAGTCTGACTCCAGCCTTCTTCTTCTCTGATATTATTCTAGTGTCTGTAATTGACCTGCTCACTCCAACGTTCATCTACAGTTTTTATTTTTGACCAAATGAGTGAGAAAACAGTTTAAACATTAACATATGATCAGATCACCTACTTTTGGTAAAAAACAGTTTTATTAGATGTAATATGAGCCACATCCAGTTGACAAATCAATAAGTCAATATAATCATATTGAAGCAATAAAACTCCTCTAACAGTCCGTGATGTACCTGAACGCACCTTCACCTGCAGGTGAGGTCAGGTACAGTTTATTTCTTCTTATCAGACTGACTCCTTCAGAAAACTCACGAAACAACCAGGTGAGAAAAGTCTCTATGTGTTTTTAGTGTTTAACGTGTTCATAACTTTATGAAAAGCATCATTAATGTTGGTTTTGTTGTGTTAGAATAAAAAGAAAGAGTCGTTTGTTTGAATGTGTCTGTTTCAGCTGCTGAGAGATTTTTATTTAAGAAAGTTTCATCTGTTTCTGGAGAAAGTGAAACTAAACTGTTGATCTGCCTCAAACGCAGCGTAGAGGAGATAAAGTTTAAATCAGAATCAACTTTGAACTCACACACTCACACCTGGACACTGAACTATGGATTATTAAAAACAAAGTTTGGTGATGATTTTTCAAATTTTGGAGCGAACAGGAAGGTTGGATTTGAATTGATCCGTTGCAGTCGTATAAATGAGGCAAAGAACAAAGGAAGAGCTGTTAATATTTAACCATCAGCATCATAAAAACTGAAACCTGATCAAAGTTTATCTGATTGAAAAAGATTGAATGTTGCTCAGACACCAGCAGGGGGAGCTATATTGTTAATTGTAATCTTTGTCTTCTGTTCTGCAGCTCAACAGTGAAAACAACATGCCTCTGATTTCTGATTTTCAGCTTTTACTACTTGTTATTGAAAAACACTATTTCTAGATTCACTGTTTTTGTGAAGCACTTTAGCTTGTGTTACAAATGGTTATATAAATAAGTTATTATTACTATTGTTTGCTGCATATTTATAGTACAAAATGTTCCGTACCTGTGTGTCAAAGGCTTTAAATAGTGCATCATTAATTTAAAAAATATGATAATTGATTATTCTGCCACATTTAACTCACATTAAGAGATATGTTTAGAGTCAGTTTATCACAACACAACTCTGGTTTAATTTTATGACAAATTTTGGCAAAACTATTATTTAAAGAGATGTAAAATCTGTAATATGATTAAAAAACAAACAAACAAACAACAACTAGGGTCTAAAAAAAAAACAAAAAAAGCACCAGATCTTCACCAGACTTGCTGAAATGATGATGTCATCACACAAGGATCTATTAACTGGTCAATGGACCTCAAACACCAAGGTCTGCCTTCAGCAGTGCTTCCTTCCAGACGGCTGGCCAATCAGAGTGAAGGGGGGTTAGTGGAGCAGGAGCTTTAAAAAGACAGCAGCTAAAACAAAGAGTTACAATGAGAAAGAAATAAAGATTTCACTGATGTAACCCCTCTTTAATGTCTCCTCTGTTTTTCACTCCAGGATGTTTGGTGTGATTGTCAGACGGTCCCTAAATCTTCAGTGTGGTGCCTTCACTGACCTGCTGTTCATCCTCATCCTGATTCTCTCATGTAGAGGTGAAACTTTTGAAATTAAGCTTTAAATCATGAACAAAGTAGAGTCTTCAGCACATGTTAGTTGTTAGATTATAACCATATTTCTGTGTTTTCTCAGGTCAGGAGCTGATTGGTCCGTCTCAGCCCATAGTGGCGTTGGTTGGTGATGATGTCATATTACCGTGTCACCTGGATCCACCCATGAACGCTTTCACTACGATTGTAGAGTGGGCGAGACCTGACATGAACCCCAGATACGTCTTAGTGCGGCGTTATGGTGAAGAGTTTGAAACCAAGAAACATCCGTCCTTCAGAGGAAGAAGCTGGATGTTTCCTGAGGAACTGAAACACGGAAACATCTCAATGAAAATCTCCAAAGTCAAACTCTCTGATGGAGGGATGTACACATGCTTCATTCCTGCTTTGTTTAAATTTGTTCATGTTCAGCTTGTTGTAGGTAAGTCTAAAGAGTTTTGCTTATCGATCAAACCTAAAATATTCATTTGAATGTTTTGCCTCCTGATGTGACTGACTGACCCTGTTCACTAAGGACTCTGCCCTGGAAGACTTTGGTTTTTTTTGCCACTAAAACCTGATGCTAAGAGTCTGATTTTTCCCATAATGATTGCCTATTGTATATGTGTACAGTGCTGTAAATTGTGATGGAGATGTCAATTTACCTGATGGACTTACCTAAAAGGATCAATAAAACTACCATCTATTTAACTTTCCTCCCTCAGGTGCTGTGTCCTCACCTGTGATCCAGGTGAGTGAGAGCAGTGATGGAGTGATGGTGCAGTGTTGGTCTTCAGGCTGGTTTCCAGAACCAGAGCTGTTGTGGTTTGACGCTGAGGGAAAGCTTCTCTCCTCTGCTCTGACTGAGACGCTCAGAGGTCCTGATGGTCTCTACACTGTCAGCAGCAGACTGACTGTGGAGAGGAGACACAGGAACAAACTCACCTGTAGAGTCACACAGAGGGACATCAACCACACCTATGTGACAGGTGAGAAACACACACACACACACACACACACACACATCAACCAGAACAGAGAACTACAACTCTATGTAACAGGTGAAGCAGTCAAAGCTGTGATCACTGAGAGCAGGAAAAGAAGGAGGAGAAATGAGCATATGTGATAATTTTTCTGTTTCAGATCATTTCTTCATGAAACCAACTGTTCCCACCACTACCCATGATCCTCCTGGTTCTCAGCCTGTTGTTATCAGTGCTGTGATTGTTGTTGTTGTTGCTCTGGTTCCTGCAGTCGTCTTTGCTGTTTGGATGTGGCGACAGAACAGACTCAGTGAGTCAAACACTTTGTTCCTTAGATTTCAGTTCATGTGTTTCAAAATACTTCTGCTGAAGCTTGAAGATGTTTTCAGGTTTTCCATCTTTCTTCCACTTTTGTGAATCAATCCCACCTTAACCCATCACTCTCAGCAATGTAATTTCAACATATTCATTTTCTACTATAATCTTCTTCTTATTCTTCCACAAGTTTTTCACTACTACTCCTTTGAATTTTGTCTGATTTTTGCTGTTAAAGTTTTAAGCTTTTTGTCTTCTCCAGGAAATGATTTCTATGGGTTTTCACTTCTCTAACTGCATAAGTTTTTGACTTATTTCCCTTTTTGTCACAAATTCTTACCATTTTAAATGAATGGAAAAATATTGCTTTTCTGTAAGCTCAGACTTCAGCATACTTCCTCTTACAGACTTAAGTTTTGTTCTAAAATGTTATGCCATCTTTCTGCAATCTATCTTAGATAATTTTTCTGTTTCAGATCATTTCTTCATGAAACCAACTGTTCCCACCATTACCCATGATCCTCCTGGTTCTCAGCCTGGTGTTATCAGAGCTGTGATTGTTGTTGTTGTTATTCTGGTTCTGGTTCCTGCAGTCGTCTTTGCTGTGATGTTGAAAAAGAGACAGAACAGACTCAGTGAGTCAAACACTTTATTCCTTAGATTTCATTTCATGTGTTTCAAAATACTTCCGCTGAAGCTTGAAGATGTTTTCAGGTTTTCCATCTTTCTTCCACTTTTGTGAATCAAGCCCACCTTGACCCATCACTCTCAGCAATGTAATTTCATTGCAATCATCACTTATTTCCCTTTTTGTCACAAATTCTTACCATTTTAAATGAATGGAAAAATATTGCTTTTCTGTAAGCTCAGACTTCAGCATACTTCCTCTTACAGACTTAAGTTTTGTTCTAAAATGTTATGCCATCTTTCTGCAATCTATCTTTGATAATTTTTCTGTTTCAGATCATTTCTTTGAGGTTCCAACCACTCCCAGAGTTCCCACCACTACCCATGATCCTCCTGGTTCTCGGCACTTTGTTATCAGCACCGTGATCATTGTTGTCGTTGCTCTGGTTCTGGTTCCTGCAGTCGTCTTTGCTGTGTGGAGACAGAACAAACTCAGTGAGTCAAACACTTTCTTCTCTTTACGTCTCTCCACATTAGAAACATTTCAATACAGCAGACTCTTAAGGGAGTTTTTAGGTTTCCATCTTTGCCTCCATGAAGTATCACTATTATTAATGAAAGAAAATTATTTTGGCTTCTGCTTTAATTTTGCTTTTTCATACACAAGAGAATTTTTAAAATGTCATCATATTTTCCTTCATTCATACAGAAAAGAAGAGAAACAACGAGAACAGGACTGAAGAAAAGAGAAAACCTGAGAGAGATTTATCCGAGTTTCATGTTGAAGGAGGTGAAGAAAGAAAAGCACTGATGGAAGAAAGAGAAGAAGAGAATAATGTGGAGAATAAAAGAGAAGAAGTCGGTCAATCTCAGAGAGAAACTGAGAATCAGATCAAGACAAAACAGAACGAACAAACAGAAATGGATCAACAACAGACATCAAAACAGAAAACAGAGAGAGGAGCTAGAGAGGAGGTAAAGGATGAAACTGAGGAAGGAGAAAAAGCAACAGAAGAAGCAAAACAAGCCAGAGAAGAAGAAGCAAAAGCAAAAAGAAAAGCCAGAGAAGAAGAAGAAGCAAAAAGAAAAGCCAAAGAGAAAGAAGAAGAAGAAGCAAAAAGAAAAGCTGGAGAAGAAGAAGCAAAAAGAAAAGCTGGAGAAGAAGAAGAAGCAAAAAGAAAAGCCAAAGAGAAGGAAGAAGAAGCAAAAAGAAAAGCTGGAGAAGAAGAAGAAGCAAAAAGAAAAGCCAAAGAGAAGGAAGAAGAAGCAAAAAGAAAAGCCAAAGAGAAGGAAGAAGAAGAAGCAAAAAGAAAAGCAAAAGAGAAGGAAGAAGAAGAAGCAAAAAGAAAAGCTACAGAGAAGGAAGAAGAAGAAGCAAAAAGAAAAGCCAAAGAGAAGGAAGAAGAAACAAGAAAAGCCAGAGAAGAAGAAGCAAGAGAAGTCAGAAGAACAGCATCTAAAATAGCCAAAGAAGCAGCTGCTGTCAGAAAAGCCAGAGAAGAAGAAAAAGCAAGAAAACAAGAACAACAAAAACCACCAGAGAGCAGCAGTTCTTGCATACTTTCTTAAAAACCTGAACAGATTCACTGAGAACAGTCAGTGATGAGTCAGAGGAAGAGGAGACTGATGAAGAAGAAGAAACTGATTTATGGACAAACATGAAACAAACACAAAAGAAAAGAAAAGAAGAAGAAGAAGATGAGCGGATGTACACAGATTAAATCTGACTTTACTAAACTGATGAAAGAGAAGAAACAGGCTCCACTGTGACTCTAAACTTTAATAATATAAAAAATAAAGTGTAGAGTTGCAGACAGAGATCATCAGCTCTGAGAGAAAAACTGATCTGTTCACAGACTTTCTCACCTCAGTTTGGAGTTTGGAGTCTGATTTACTGACTGATATTAATGATGAAGTTTTGTGCTGAAGTTATTTCAGGAATATTTTTGATACTGATTGTACATTTTTAAACATTAAACATAAAACCTCCTGTCTGACTCCAGCTTCTTTCTTTTCTTCTGATATTATTATGATTCCTGTAATTTACAGTCTTTGTTAATCGACCAATCAACTCCAGAGTGAGAGCAAAGTTTAATATTTTCTGTCAAATCATGAACAAAAACTTTATGACAGGATCAGATCAACACTGGAAAATCAAGTTTTTGTGTTTTATTTTCAGTTAAAACAGTTTTATTAGACGTAATATGAGCCACAGTCAGCTGACAAGTCAATGTGAAAATTATTATTTTGAAGCAATAAAACTCCTCTAACAGTCCGTGATTTACCTGAATGCACCTTTACCTGCAGGTAAAGTTTATTTCTTCTTATCAGACTGACGCCTTCGGAAAACTCAGGAACCATCCACCAGGTGAGAAAAGTTTCTGTGTGTTTTTAGTTATTAATGTGTTCATGTCTTTATAAAAAAGGGTCATTAACATTGGGGTTTTGTTGTGTTAGAATAAAACTTAAGATTTGTTTGTTTGAACGTTTCTGTTTCAGCTGCTGAGAGATTTTTATTTAAGAAAGTTTCATCTGTTTTTGGTTAAAGTGAAACTACACTGTTGCTCTGCTTCAAACCAGAAATGTCTGTAAATCAGAATCAATGTTGGAATAACACACTCACACCTGGAGACTGAACCAAGGTTAAAAAACCCACAATTTCACGATGATTTTTTGTTGTTGTTGTTGTTTTCAAGTTTTGGAAGTATTTTGCAGGTTGGAAATAAACTGATCTATTGCAGTAATTTAATTGGAGTATAGAACAGACAGAGGAGGATGTTAATATTAAACCATTAGTGTCATAAAAACACAAACCTGATCAAAGTTTATCTGATAAAAAAGATGAAACGTAGCTCAGAGACCAGCAGGGGGAGCTATAAGATAATTTTTTTATCTATGTCCTCAGTTCTGCAGATCAGCAGTGAAAACATCCAATAACTGAAAGTAAAATAACACAAGCAGACAAACATGTCTCTGATTTCTGTTATTTAACTTCCATTACTTGTCATTTCAAAACACTTTTTCCTGTTTCACTTTGTTTGTTTTTAATTTGTTTGTTTGTTTGTGAGAAGCACTTTATTGCTTGTATTGAAAAGTGCTAAATAAATTCGTTTATCACTGCACAACTCAGGTTTTATTTTGTAAGAAATCTCAACAGAATAATTATTTAAAGATATATATAACCTGTAATCTGATCAAAGTACCAGATCTTCACCAGACATGATGAAATGATGATGTCATCACATAAGGATTTCTTAACTGGTGAATGGACCTCAAACACCAAGGTCTGCCTTCGGCAGTGCTTCCTTCCAAAAAGCTGGCCAATCAGAGTGAAGGGGGGTTAGTGGAGCAGGAGCTTTAAAAAGACAGCAGCTAAAACAAAGAGACGGAAGCTGATATAAGAAATAAAGATTTCACTGATGACACCATTCTTTAATGTCTCCTCTGACTCTGTTTATGACTCCAGGATGTTTGGTGTGATTGTCAGACGGTCCCTAAATCTTCAGTGTGGTGCCTTCACTGACCTGCTGTTCTTCTTCATCCTGATTCTCTCATGTAGAGGTGAAGATTCTTCAATCTAAGATTTAAAGTAGGAACAAACAGAGTCATCAGCACATATTTATAGTCTGATTTTAACCAAACCTGTGTGTTTTCTCAGGTCAGGAGCTGATTGGTCCGTCTCAGCCCATAGTGGCGTTGGTTGGTGATGATGTCATATTACCGTGTCACCTGTTTCCGTCCTCTGATGCTTTTGATTGGACCGTAGAGTGGGCGAAACCCGACCTGAACCCCAGATACATCTGTGTGCGGAGAGACGGTGAAGACTTTGAATCCAAGAAACATCCGTCCTTCAGAGGAAGAAGCTGGATGTTTCCTGAGGAACTGAAACACGGAAACATCTCAATGAAAATCTCCAAAGTCGAACTCTCTGATGGAGGAACGTACAGATTATTCCTTCCTGCTTTGTCTCAAACTGTTCATGTTCAGCTGGTTGTAGGTAATTCTAAAAGTTTTTGCTTTATTATTGATCAAATTTTGCCACTAAAACCTGACACTAAAAGTCTGATTCCTTCCATACCTTTTCTCCCTCAGGTGCTGTGTCCTCACCTGTGATCCAGGTGAGTGAGAGCAGTGATGGAGTGATGGTGCAGTGTTGGTCTTCAGGCTGGTTTCCAGAACCAGAGCTGTTGTGGTTTGACGCTGAGGGAAAGCTTCTCTCCTCTGCTCTGACTGAGACGCTCAGAGGTCCTGATGGTCTCTACACTGTCAGCAGCAGACTGACTGTGGAGAGGAGACACAGGAACAAACTCACCTGTAGAGTCACACAGAGGGACACCAACCACACCTATGTGACAGGTAAACCAGTTGATGCTGTGATCACTGAGAGCAGGAAAAGAAGGAGGAGAAATGAGTATATGTGATAATTTTTCTGTGTTTCAGATCATTTCTCTGAGGTTCCAACCACTCTCATTGTTCCCACCATTACCCATGATCCTCCTGGTTCTCAGCCTGTTGTTATCAGTGCTGTGATTGTTGTTGTTGTTGCTCTGGTTCTGGTTCCTGCAGTCGTCTTTGCTGTTTGGAAATGGAGACAGAACAGACTCAGTAAGTTTTTTCTTAATATGTCTCTCTACATGTTAGAAATACTTTTGTAGACTCTCGAATACATTTTCAGATTTTCCATCTTTGTCTACATTTAGTCCCACTTATGTGAATCAAGCAGCCTCTGAGAATTTCTGAGGCCTGTGATGATGTTGAAATGATGATTGAGCATTTAAAATTTTCAGCTCCTTCTCAGTTTTTGTCACAAATTTCTGTCCCAATGAAATGATCGTTGTTCTTCAGTGTTTCTCTTTCTCATTCATTCAGAAAACAGGAGAAGCCACGAGGACGGGACTGAAGAGAAGAGGAAACCTGAGAGAGATTTATCAGAGTTTCATGTTGAAGGAGAAGAAGAAAGAAAAGCACTGATGGAAGAAAGAGAAGAAGAGAATAATGTGGAGAATAAAGGAGAAGAAGTCGTTCAATTTCAGAGAGAAACTGAGGATCGGATCGAGTTTTTATCAGAGTCAATCAACAACACAACAACAAGAGGAGAAGAAATAAAGGAGAAAGAAAGTGAAGAGAAAGGAGAGAGAAAGTTTGATGAGGATGATCTTGAAGGAGGAGTCAGAAATGATGGAGATGAACTAAAGCAGAAAGAAAAACTCTCTGAAGAATATTCAGCTCCTCCAAAAGTTTCAGAGACACAAGAAGAATATAATGAAGAAGAAAAAGAAGAGACAGAAAAACTCCTCACAGAGACAGACAGAGAGAAAAACAAGAACAAGAGGACAACGACAAAGAAGAAGAAGAAAGGAGGCTCTGCCTCCATGAGACAGAAAGAGGAGAAGAAAAAGAAACAGGGAGGAGAAACTAAAGCAGAGACAGAGAAACAGTCAGAGATGGAGAAAAGAAAAGAGAGAGGAGAGACAGAGATCAGAGAAGAGGAAGAGAAACAGATTTACAGAGAAAAAGAACAAGAAGAGAAAGAGAAAGAGGAGAAAACAGAGAGAAACCAAACGACTGAAAGAACAGAGAGAGAAGGAGAAAGAAACCAAACAAATGAGGAGGATAAAAAGTTTCCATCAGTGAGTGAAGAAGTTAGAGAGAGAACAGAGATCAGAGTTTGTGAAGAAAGAACTGAAAAGAAAAATAAAGAAGGAGAGAAGGAGGAACAGAGAGAGAAAGAAGAGGAGGAGAAACAGGTTCACAGGGTTAGAGGAGAGAGAGATGGAGGCATGGAGGAGGAGAAAGAGGAGAAGGAGGAGGAGAAAGAGGAGGAGAAGGAGGAGGAGAAAGAGGAGGAGGTGAAGGAGGAGGAGAAGGAGGAGAGTTTAGGGACTGATAAAGAGATTGTGAGTGAGCAAAGGCAAAGAGAGGAAAGAGAGAGAGAAAAACAAAATGAAAGGAGAAGAAGAGAAGTAAATCAAACACAAGACAAAAGAGGAGAAGAAAAAGATGAAGAAGAGATGATGAAGGTTAAACATGAGGTCAGAGAGAAGGAGGCTGAGAGTCTGAAGCTGCAGGTTCATCAAGATA
The DNA here is from genome assembly GCA_008086565.1 of Thalassoma bifasciatum. NCBI lineage: Eukaryota > Metazoa > Chordata > Actinopteri > Labriformes > Labridae > Thalassoma > Thalassoma bifasciatum. The sequence continues at coordinate 7,742 of RPOG01003962.1, read as the reverse complement.
AACTCAACTACAAACAGAAAAAAGAGAGAGAAGAGAGAGAAGAGAGAGAAGAGAGAGAGCTTCATGTGGATCAATGGAGGGTCAGAAAGAATCTAAATGAAGAAAATATGAGACAACAGGACTTTTACCAAACACTGGCACAGGTTAAAGATGAAGAAACTGATGTAGAGATGGAGGAAACTGAAGAACATCAAGAAGAGAAACAAGAAGAAAGGGAGGTGATGGTTGAACAATGGGACATAGATAAAAAGGTCAGAGAAGGAGCAGTCTGGTGTGAAAAGGAGCTGAAACAAAATCTCATGATGAATCATCAGCAATATTTATTCCCCGTTAGTGTCAAACAGGGAATAAAACACCTGGATAAACCAGAGAAACATGAAGGAAAGGAGCTGATGGTTGAAAAATGGGACGAAAATAAAAAAACCCGGACTGCAGATGAAGCTGGAGGAAAAACAAATATGGGACAAATAAACAACAAAGGAGGAGAAGAAGAAAAACAGATTATTGTTCAACAAGATAAAATACATGAAGAGGTCAGAGAGAGAGAAGATGAGAGTTTGGAGGTTCAGAAACTGGAAACCAGGAAGATTCTAAAAGTTAATTATGATTGGAAACAGAGAGTTATTAAAGGAAAACAATCAGAAAAAAAAGAGTTCTGTTTGGATCAACAAGGAGTCAGAGAGACTAAACGTGTGAGAGAAGACAGTGCTGAGATTCAGGATAAGTCTCAAAACCCAAAACGACGAAAGACAGAGGAAATGCAGATCACACAGAGCTTACAGAAAAACTTCAAGAAGAGAAAAATGAAGAAGAGGTGATGGAAACAGACTTAAGCTGACTTTTAATCAGACAATCATCTGTTTTTATTCAAGTCCAACACGAAATACTGAAGAGACAATCATCAAACCATGAAGATCAAACTGATCTGATCTTTATTCATCTGTTCAGAGATTTATAAAAACATGTTCCTGTGCTTCAGCTTCATCAGACGCACATTACCTCATGAAAACTGTTGTAAAAGTGAACTTAAACGGTGAATTTAAAGTTTGTGTAGAGGTGAATCAGTCTCCTTCATCCTCCCATGTTCACTCTCCTCTTCCTCTGGTCTCTGTTAGTCTATGTCACTCTGCCCCCTGCTGGTATGAAGATCATCATGTTCTCATAAAACCTGCAGAGACTGAACACACCTGATCCTTATCACACAGAGACAGATAATGGAATGAGCCTGTTCTTAATACATGATGTTAAAGAATAAAAAATCTTTCCCTGCAGGTGAGTTCAGGTAAAGTGTATCTCTTCATAATGGTCAAACCCTGGAACTAAGAAATTTTTCAGTGTGCGTTTTTGGTGTTTAATTTGTTCATGTCTTTGTCAGAGTTGTGTATTCATAAGATTTTGATACCAGTGCTCTTATCAATCTGAGTCTTTATCGATTCCCTTAACATTTCCCATGGTAGATTTTACAGGTTTTCTTTGGCAACAACATTTTATGGAGTTCATAAGTAAACAAATATGACATTAGTCACTGAATCTGGATATCTCTGGACATAAATAAATGAAAATAAGTAAAAAATCTCACATCACGTGACATTGATGTATTGTTTTGTTGTATGTTCTGGCCCTTTTCCACTGACTCGTCTCAGCCCTACTCTACTCTCCTCTACCCGGTTTGTGTTGTGTTTCCTTTAGCGCGGTACTACGCAGCAGACGCCAGTTTTTAGTACCTACTCTACCCTGGTTCTAAGAGAGTAAAGCTGATACTAAAAGGTGACGTGGACGGACTGCCGGTCACTCATTGGTCAGAGAATGTCGTCTCTGCAGCTTCTGACTCTGAACAAATCACTTACAAGAGGCAAAGGAATAAGTCAGCGACGGGTTTTTAATGACATTTAAACCTGACGGCACAGAACCAGACTGAATGAAGACAAAATACAGCCCTAAAATGCTCCTTCATGATTCCTAAAGAAGTTAAAAGTCCTTTTTAAAGCAAAAAGAAGTTAACAGCAAAGATAGTTGGCTTTAAAGAGTCTTTTAAATTAAATCAAAGTTGGTCGGTGCAGGAGCGATCTGTCTGCCACGAGAGTCTTTAAGCACCAATCAGTCCATTAATCCACAGGGAACCAAAAAGGAAAACCAGTTCAAAGAAGAATGATTGATCAACAACAAATCTCTGCTATACCAGGCCCAAAAATCAAAAATTAAAGTGATCTCACTGGATCCAGTTTTTATTTTTGACCAAATGAGTGAGAATACAGTTTAAACATAAACATATGATCAGATCAACACTCATTAATCAAATCTTTACATTTTACTTTCAGTAAAAACAGTTTATTAGATGTAACATGAGCCACATCCAGTTGACAAATCAATAAGTCAATATAATCATGTTGAAGCAATGAAACTCTTCTAACAGTCTGTGATGTACCTGAACGCACCTTCACCTGCAGGTGAGTCCAGGTAAAGTTTTTCTCTTCTTATCAAACTGACTCCTTCAGAAAACTCAGGTAACAACCAGGTGAGAAACGTTTCTGTGTGTTTTTAGTGTTTAACATGTTCATAACTTTATGAAAAGCATCATAAATGTTGGTTTTGTTGTGTTAGAATAAAAAGAAAGAGTCGTTTGTTTGAACGTTTCTGTTTCAGCTGCTGAGAGATTTTTATTTAAGAAAGTTTCATCTGTTTTTGGAGAAAGTGAAACTAAACTGTTGAGCTGCTTCAAACAGAGCATAGAGGAGATAAAGTTTAAATCAGAATCAATGTTGGACTGACACACTCACACCTGGAGACTGAACTATGGGTTATTAAAAACAAAGTTTGGTGATGATTTTTCTAATTTTGGAGGGAACAGGCAGGTTGGATTTGAATTGATCCGTTGCAGGAGTATAAATGAGGCAAAGAACAAAGGAAGAGCTGTTAATATTTAACCATCAGCATCATAAAAACTGAAACCTGATCAAAGTTTATCTGATTGAAAAAGATTGAATGTCGCTCAGACACCAGCAGGGGGAGCTATATTGTTGATTGTAATCTTTGTCTTCTGTTCTGCAGCTCAACAGTGAAAACATTAAAACTGAGAGTAAAATAACTCGAGCAGACAAACATTTATGTCTCTGATGTATTTTCAGCTTTTACGACTTGTTATTGAAAAACACTATTTCTAGATTCACTGTTTTTGTGAAGCACTTAAGCTTGTGTTACAAATGGTTATATAAATAAGTTATTATTACTATTGTTTGCTGCATATTTATAGTACAAAATGTTCCGTACCTGTGTGTCAAAGGGTTTAATTAGTGCATCATTAATTTGCCACATTTAACTTTTGTGACAAAATTTGGCAAAATTATTATTTAAAGAGATGTGAAATCTGTAATATGATTAAAAAATAAACAAACAAAAAACATCTAGGTTCTAAAAAACAAAACAAAAAAAGCACCAGAACTTCACCAGACTTGCTGAAATGATGTCATCACACAAGGATTTCTTAACTGGTGAATGGACCTCAAACACCAAGGTGAAGGGGGTTAGGGGGGTTAGCAAGAGCCCTAAAAAGACAGCAGCTAAAACAAAGAGTTACAATGAGAAAGAAATAAAGATTTAACTGATGAGACCCCTCTTTGTCTCCTCTGTTTTTCACTCCAGGATGTTTGGTGTGATTGTCAGACGGTCCCTAAATCTTCAGTGTGGTGCCTTCACTGACCTGCTGTTCATCCTCATCCTGATTCTCTCATGTAGAGGTGAAACTTTTGAATTTAAGCTTTAAATCATGAACAAACAGAGTCGTCAGCGTATGTGAGTAGTTTGACTTTAACCATATTTCTGTGTGTTCTCAGGTCAGGAGCTGATTGGTCCGTCTCAGCCCATCGTGGCGTTGGTTGGTGATGATGTCATATTACCGTGTCACCTGGATCCACCCACGAACGTTTACACCACGACTGTGGAGTGGGCGAGACCAGACCTGAACCCCAGATTTGTTTTTGTGTGGCGTGATGGTGAAGAGTTTGAATCCAAGAAACATCCGTCCTTCAGAGGAAGAAGCTGGATGTTTCCTGAGGAACTGAAACACGGAAACATCTCAATGAAAATCTCCAAAGTCAAACTCTCTGATGCAGGAACGTACAGATTATTTATTCCTGCTTTGTCCAAATCTGTGAATGTTGAGCTGGTTGTTGGTGAGTGGAGACAGTTTGTGGTTTATAAACTCAGTTTGTTTGAGTCAGAGCAGAGCACTCAGACCAACGACAAACTCACTAACTACTTTTTCTTTCAGTTTCAGAGCATTTCGTCACGGTACCAACTGTTCCCAACACTACCCATGATCCTCCTGGTTCTCGGCACTTTGTTATCAGCACCGTGATCATTGTTGTCGTTGCTCTGGTTCTGGTTCCTGCAGTCGTCTTTGCTGTGTGGAGACAGAACAGACTCAGTAAGTCAAACACTTTCTTCTCTTTACGTCTCTCCACATTAGAAACATTTCAATACTGCAGACTCTTGAAGATGTTCTCAGGTTTTTCATCTTTGCCTCCATGAAGCATCACTATTATTAATGAAAGAAGTTTATTTTGGCTTCTGCTTTAATTTTGCTTTTTCATACACTAGAGAATGTTTAAAATGTCATCATATTTTACTTCATTCACACAGAAAAGAAGAGAAACAACGAGGACAGGATTGAAGAAAAGAGAAAACCTGAGAGAGATTCACCAGAGTTTCATGTTGAAGAAGAAGAAGAAAGAAAAGCACTGATGGAAGAAAGAGGAGAAGAGAATAATGTGGAGGATAAAGGAGAAGAAGTCGTTAAGTCTCAGAGAGAAACTGAGAATCAGATCGAGACAAAACAGGATAAACAGGCGGAAACAGATCGAGAACAGACATCAGAACAGAAAACAGAAAAAGGAGCTAGAGAGAAGGTGAAGGATGAAACTGAGGGAAAAGAAACAGCAACAGAAGAAGCAAAACAAGCCAGAGAAGAAGAAGCAAGAAAAGTCAAAGAGGAAGAAGCAAGAAAAGCCAAAGAGGAAGAAGCAAGAAAAGCCAAAGAGGAAGAAGCAAGAAAAGCCAAAGAGGAAGAAGCAAGAAAAGNAGTCTCAGAGAGAAACTGAGGATCAGATCGAGACAAAACAGGATAAACAGGCGGAAACAGATCAAGAACAGACATCAGAACAGAAAACAGAGAAAGGAGCTAGAGAGAAGGTGAAGGATGAAACTGAGGGAAAAGAAACAGCAACAGAAGAAGCAAAACAAGCCAGAGAAGAAGAAGCAAGAAAAGTCAAAGAGGAAGAAGCAAGAAAAGCCAAAGAGGAAGAAGCAAGAAAAGCCAAAGAGGAAGAAGCAAGAAAAGCCAAAGAGGAAGAAGCAAGAAAAGTAAAAGAGGAAGAAGCAAGAAAAGCCAAAGAGGAAGAAGCAAGAAAAGCCAAAGAGGAAGAAGCAAGAAAAGCCAAAGAGGAAGAAGCAAGAAAAGACAAAGAGGAAGAAGCAAGAAAAGTAAAAGAGGAAGAAGCAAGAAAAGCCAAAGAGGAAGAAGCAAGAAAAGCCAAAGAGGAAGAAGCAAGAAAAGCCAAAGAGGAAGAAGCAAGAAAAGCCAAAGAGGAAGAAGCAAGAAAAGCCAAAGAGGAAGAAGCAAGAAAAGCCAAAGAGGAAGAAGCAAGAAAAGTAAAAGAGGAAGAAGCAAGAAAAGTAAAAGAGGAAGAAGCAAGAAAAGACAAAGAAGAAGAAGAAGCAATAAAAGCCAGAGAAGCAGAGATTGATTGAAGTGTAATTTTCCTTTGTCATAGTAATCTCAGTTTATTTCCAGAGAGCAGTCAGTGAAGTTTTAAAGGTAGAGACTGAGGAAGAGAAGAGTGATGATGAAGAAGAGTGATGATGAAGAAGAGTGATGATGAAGAAGAGTGATGATGAAGAAGAGTGATGATGAAGAAAAGGCTGATTGGTGGAAAAACATGTCACAAGATAGAAGAGTAGAGGAGGAGCTGATGGACACAGAGTCAAACTGACATTGTTTTACGTATAATGATCTTTCAACTGTTTTTTTTGTTTCATTGCAACTACTCTTTAAACGTTCGTTCACTGTGCATTAAGTTACAGTTTTATAAGTTTTATAACAAAGTTGAGGGCAAATCTTTGCTCTTATGATGTCACTGTCTCTGATCAACGACATGTCATGATTTATCCAGTTTAATTCATAGGGTCTTAATGTTGTGTTGCATTGTTTTCTGATAATCTATGTGCTTTCATTACTTTTATAGCTTTCGTTTTCTTGTCTTTTATTGCTTTATTGTTACTATATTGTACTATACAGATCTTTGTTGGCTGTTTTGAATATGCTATACAAATAAAGCTGACATTGACATTAACATTGAGATTATTTTCTTTCAAAATCATGATGGAATCGACAGGGGATGAAGAGAAACATCCTGAAAACATGAACTAAAGTTGACACAATTGGGTTTGAACATCTGGGGGTAAAGCTAAACATTTTCAGCCAGACTATAGTATCATTCGTAAATAAATAATCTGAAAAGTACAACGATATAATAGGGCCATTTAAAGAATTTTCTTTTTCTTTATTTATTGAGTCTTAAATTTGCGACTTTATTGTAAATGTGGGAATTAATTAAGTTGCAAATTTATTTCAATTATATTTGAGAGTATATTAAGTTGCATCTCGTAAATTTACTATGTTATAAAGTTGCCTGAGAGATGCAGAGACATTAAAATGTTAAGCTGGACTGAAACCATAGTTTCTCCTTAATGCTGAGTTCAGGTGGAAAGATAAGGCTCAAGTCAGTGAAACACAGCCTGATAAAAATCTCCCGAGTATAAATCTGGTAGTAAATTTGCCTGTTTATAGAAAAAAAAAATTTAAGCGGTCGTTTAAAAACACCGAGTTTCTTTATTTTTCTATTTTTTTAATTTTTTTTTTATTCTAAGGATAACGGACTGATCTAACGGTTCCTCCTCCTCCGTCTGAGCGGCTGCGCTCAACAAAGATCGTTTATTAAGGTGATGAGTCACAATGATCAAACAGATAGACGCTACAGCTCAACCCTTTTCAAGAATTAGAAACAGATTAATAATTAAAAGTAGAATCAAATTTCCAACAAACAAAGTAATATGTTTAGCATTTTTTTTTATCTTGATTTATAAAAAAATAAAACAAAAAGTAAATTAACAACAACAAAACTGCACTTTATTTTTTTATCTTAACAACTGCACTGTTTAATCATTCAGGGATTGATTATGAGGTGAAAAAAAAAGAAAGTTCATAACTTAGGATCTTGGGTAAACCACCAAAATTATTCACTGTTGCTGTGAGTCTGAGCAGATTAATGCAATGGAGTATTAGGGCCACATTGAGAAAAGAAAATGAGGGGAGGAATTTTTCCCCCTCTCCCTCACACAGTCGGTAAAGTCGAAATGTGGAGAATAAAGTCGAAATGTGGAGAATAAAGTCGAAATGTGGAGAATAAAGTCGAAATGTCGAGAATAAAGTTGAAATATAATGTCGAGAATAAAGTCGACTTTATTCTTAATAATAATAATAATACTTTTTTTTTTCTACGGCGCCTTTCAGGACACCCAAGGTCGCCTTACAAAGGGTAAAAGAAAAACACATAAAAACAAAATAAAGTTAAAAACAACAACATAAAAGCAATAGAATAAGGGATAATAGGGAGCAGTTAAAGACAGTATGTATTGTGAAACAGATGAGTTTTGAGTTTGGATTTGAAGATGACATTTCGACTTTA
>RPOG01003961.1:2429-44239 GCA_008086565.1 Thalassoma bifasciatum | reverse complement strand
AAGTGAAGAGAATAAAACAGGAAACAGGAAACTGCATCAGCCAGAGGAGCCCAAATGACATTTGTGACCAAGTGGAAAAGTTTGTAGATTTCTCTGAAATACTGATAAAAAAGGTTTTTTCACTTCATTGGTGACTGGAACAATTTCCATGTCAGGTGGTACAACCAATGTAATAATGTGAAATGTTATTTTAACATCAAATTATTTATCTTTTTCACAAATAAAAGAAATGAAACACACAAAATGAAAATGTATGAGTCACTACAGACACTTGAGAGATACTTGCCAATAATTTCACACAGAAAAAATAACAGGAACATATAAATATATTTTCATATATTTGGTTGCACCACCTGACATTTTTGGGTGCTCAAATTAAAAATACTAAAAAATAATGAACCTAAAAACTTTGAAATGTTGGTCAACTACTGAAATCTGTTAGAAAACATAATTCTTCACTCAGAAACATGTTTTTATCCATTTTCAAATTACTTTTTAAAAATAAGTTTTTAGACCCTCTTTTTGTCATTGACCCAAAAGCAGATCCTCCAGAAACATTGAGAAGGAATATTTTGTTTAATCACAGGAATAATAAAATAAATTTAAAAAAATTCAACATCCAAGACTTCCTACTTGTTAGTTAAAAAGACTAAATATCATTAATAAATTCATTACAATGATATTCAGTTTTTCTTTTACATATTTCACAAGAGACCTGAGATTCTGCAGGGACCAGTGGGTGAAGCTCTGGGGGACGCATGAGGTTCAACCTGTGGCTCCTCTCACACGTCCCTCCCTCTCTCTCTCTCTCTCTCTGTCCACTCCAACCAAAGGCTCAGAAATCCTTATCATGACTTGAATTAATTTGAAAACCATGTAAAGTCTTGTCTGAGCTGTGACTTGATGCCTCGTTGTCTCCGCTCATGTATCGAGCTCAGACACTTTGCAGAGCTGAGAGACAAGGAAGTGAAAAATCACTAAACTGACATTCAGACTCTCGTCAAAGCGACTTTTCTCCTCAGTCGCTGCTGCGCTGTTATTATCACTTACACATTTATTACAGGACTGAAACATTTACACTGACCTGAGTTTGGTTTCAGAGCCTTATGTTTGGATCGAGTAGAAACGTCGTTGTGTCTGATCCGAGGAGGAAAAGTGAAACTACAGAAAAATCAGTTTGATTTACTGAACTGAAGGGGGCGACTAAGGACAATCTCCATGTATACAACAGGCTTATTAAAATGTATTTATGTCTTATTTTCATTGTGCAATTTTCAGGACCCCCTACATATGTTTTAATATCAAGATAGTTTACAAAAAAATTATAATAACCCAAGATATCCAGTGATAACGCACGTTTCTGGTAAAATAACATGGTCTCCTCGATTCAGAAGGTTAAAAAAAAATTGCACTTCCTAAGGCAGAAAAAGCCTTTTATACTCCCAAATAAATGAATAATAATAATAATAATAATAATATATTATTATTATTATTATTATTATTATTATTATTATTATTATTATTATTATTATCGTTATTATTATTGTTGTTGTTATTATTATTATTATTATTATTATTATTATTATTATTATTATTATTATTATTATTATTATTATTATTATTATCATAACTGCCTTTATAGCATCCTTAAACTTATTTGTTAACAAAGTGTTTCGACCATAATAGGAGGCAACATGATAAATATCTATGTTACTAAGACACAAAGATAACAGCATAAATTGATTTCAATGCTTTCACTTCATTTACACTTTTATTATCTCATTTCTTTTATTTATTTTATTATGTTATCAACTCAGCATTTTTGTGCCTTTATTTATTTATATTCAACTCTCATTCTTACATTTTTTTATTTGGTTACTTTATTATATTACCTTATTATATATTTTTTTAACTTAACTTATTTGTTTTATCTTATAATAGCAATCTCTTTGTTTAACTATTTACTGTCTTATTTCAATTTGATAATTTAGCTTAATATTAATAATAAATAGTAATGTGAATTAGTGTTTAGTGTAGTAGCTTCTTATTATTATGAGTAGTAGTCGTAGTAGTAAGGCTAGCAGACTCAGTATCATCTTTCAAATCTCTTCTTAAAACACACTTTTACCGTCTTGCTTTTATGTGATGTCGTCTTCTTCCTCTTCTTCCTCTTCTTCCTATTCCTATCACTGTGTCTATCTCTTCACCTCTCTATTGTCCTCTCTTGTATTTTTTACCACCCTGTTACAGAGATGACTCACTCACTTATTTATTTATTTATCTATTTATCACCCTATTTATTCATTCACTTACGAGTTTATTTTAATTATTTATTTATTTATTCCATTATTTTCAATGAGTTGAGCGCTCCAGTTATCATTTCCACTCTAATTTTTAGGCTGTTTTATCCTTTTATTACCTTATTTATTCACTGCTATATTTCATTGTTGTTTTTATCCTCTCTATTGTTCCTGTTTGCTCTTTTACTTCTTCTCACCTCTGGTCCTCATGGTCTCATCATAGGGTCTTGCACTGCCTGAGTTCTCTTCTCTTTTAATTCTGATTGGTCTGTATGATTATTACTTTTTATTGTTGCTCGCTATTTGATTCACTGTTTGTTTGTTTGTTGATTTTGTCCCTGCTGTAAAGCACTTTGTGAACTGTTGTTTTTAAAGGTGCTCTATAAATAAAGTTATTATCATTATTATAGTAGTAGTAGTTGTTGTTGATGATGTAGGAGTAGTATATTTTATTATTATTTATTATTTATTATTTATTTTTATTATTTATTTATTATTATTTTTTTAAATTTTATTTTATATGTAGTATATTTGAAAACATTCAACGTCGAAAGGAAGATCCTCATCATGGTTTACCGCTCATTGATAGAATCCATTCTCACCTTCAACATCACATCCTGGTACGACCTTCTCTCCAGTAAACAAAAAACAAAACTTTCACGAATCACAGCTCAAGCCAGCAAGATAACCGGTTCAGCCCAAACTCCACTATCCCATCTGTATGAACGCTCTGTGATCAGGAAAGTCACCCTGATCACAGAGGACCGGTCCCATCCCCTCCATCAGTCCTTCAGTCTCCTCCCATCAGGCAGGAGATACAAGGTCCCACTGGCCAGGAAAACAGTATATAAAAAATCATTCATCCCAACGGCAATCACAGCCCTCAACAGCAAAAGTACCATGACCCAGTAGTTTTTTTTTTTTTTTTTTTTTTTTTTTTACTCTGGTCTTTTAAGGTATTGTTATGTATGTGTGTACTAGTATGATGGGGAATGTGTGAATGTGTGTCTTTGATGCAACTGAGGCCTGTCATAAGATGAATTTCTGTCACCTTTGTGTCAGACAATAAACTTCTATTCTATTCTATTCTATTTACTTTTATGTATTTACTTTCACCAAGTTATATTATCAAGCAGTATGGGTAAAATAATACTAATAATTTTTAAAAAGAAATGTAAGAAGACGTTTTTAAAATCGATGCCAGTCTTAGTTTTAAGTGGCAGTCACGAGCGTCGTTGCCTTGACAACACCATGTTCCTCTCGAACCGTAGAAGAAGAAAACAGCCTTTTGTTCAATCAGGGGCCTGGATTGCGTTTCACTGTGCGCATGCGCAGTAGGGCTCATATTTCATGTGTCTATTGGAGGTCACGAAGATCTGCGTAACGTTAAGGTGAGTCCAGCACGCTGTCACTTTGAAACACAGATAATTCTTTAATGCTTAACAGAACAAGCTTTTATTAATAATCTTTGTGGCAACATCTGCACACAATCAAACTATAAAGACTCACAAACACAAAATTTCTCAACTAAATCGGAAGTGACTTACAAGGTCGTCGATTTCTGTCTTGTACGAGTGTGTGTGGGCCGCACGACAAAATAGATGGAGATGGAGTGAAATTACAGAGAAATTTCTACAGTGTCCACAATGTACACTACAAAAAATACTTCCTGCTCCGTTAATGTCGAGCTGTCGTTGAATTATCCTGACAGCTGTAGCCTCGGAGCTAACGTTAGCATGTGAGCAGCTACATTAGTTCAATGATCCTCAGCTCTGGCTCCACAGCACGAGGCCACTGCCAGTTATTATTGGATGGGACAGGATTTAGGCCTTTCTAAGTGTACTCAATAACATTCAAAAGGTTTACTTGCATTCGTCTAATCCCTCATAATGTAGAGTAATTGTATCAACCTTGTTGCTGTCTGCAGGTTGCTGTCATGGCCAAGCTGTTTGAGTCCATTGGGAAGTTGGGGCTGGCCCTCGCCATTGGTGGAGGCGTAGTTAACTCTGCACTATTCAATGGTGAGTTATGTTCTAAATAGGTACTAAAAACATCATATACCAGGGTTTTTTCACTCTTAAATCAATCAATCAATCAATCAATCTTTATTTATATAGTGCCAAATCATAACAAACGTTATCTCAAGACACTTTACAAAACATTAGCAGGTTGATACCTGTTAATGTTAGAGTATTTAGTTATTTAATTAACAGAGACCCAACATCAAGACAGGATAAGGAGTGTTATCTCATCTTGATCCACCATGAGTGTAGCACTTTGCAGCAGCTTTAAGCAAAGTTACAGTGGCAAGGAAAAACTTCCCTTTAACGGGCAGAAACCTCGGACAGAACCAGACTCATGTTAGACAGACATCTGCCTCGACTGTGTTGGGGTGAGAGAGAGAGAGAGGGAGAAAAAGAGAGAGAGAGAGAGAGAAGAAAAATTGGAGAACTGTCCAAGCCACAGCAGCAGGAGTCAGGTCGTTATCATGTCAGGTCATATTAACATATGTAAAAGATCTGAAACAGTATATATTTTTTGTCTTATATATTGTAAAATACTGTTTCAGATGTTTTACATATGTTAATCTTGTAAATTGAATTGTATTTATGTTTATTTTCTATTTTATTCTTATTACCTATAGTTTCATTTGTAAATCTTTCCATGTTTCTTTTGTATCCTGCTGCTGCTGTAAAGCTGAAATTTCCCCCTGTGGGACTAATAAAGGTTTATCTTATCTTATCTTATCTTATCTGTCCCACATCAGCTGGTAGATCCGCAGCAACAATCCAGATGAACCTACAAACAAGCTCAGAGACTCCCAGAGGATCATGGTTAATAACTATAATAGTGCATTAAGATAAAAGTTAGACTGACAGAGGAGAAAGGGAAATAGAAGCCTAGTGTGTCAGTTTCCACCCCGACAGTCTAAACCTATAGCAGCATAACTAACTTAAGAGCTGGATACAGGCCTGATCCAGCTCTAACTATAAGCTTTATCAAAAAGGAAAGTTTTAAGTCTACTACTAAAATGATGCCCGTTATATGAACAGTGGAGGCCAAGAAGTCTGAACAATCCTAAAGTAACAGCTGTGAACACAGTGACTCAATACAAGGAAACACAAAACTGGTCAATAATCATAACACTTAACAGATGCGTCATCTAAACATTGCACTGCAAGTAATAATGATGATAATAATAATAATGCATTTTATTTCAAGGCGCCTTTCAAGACACCCAAGGTCGCCTTACAAAGGGTAAAAAAACGCATGAAACAAAATAGAGTTAAAAACAGCAACATAAATGCAGTAGAATAAGGGACAATATGGAACCGTTAAAAACAGTAGGTATTATGGAACAGATGAGTTTTGATTTGAAGATGGGGAGGGTGGCAGAGTTACGGAGATCCGGGGGCAGTGAGTTCCAGAGCTGGGGAGCAGAGCGGCTGAAGGCCCTGCTCCCCATGGTGCTGAGACGGGCAGGGGGTACAGTGAGGTGGAGGGAGGAGGAGGATCTGAGGGAGCGAGAGGGGGTATGGACATGAAGGAGGTCAGACAGGTATGGATGGATTTGAAGGTGTACAGGAGGATTTTGTAGGTGATCCTTTGTTTTATTGGGAGCCAGTGAAGTTGTTGGAGGATGGAGCTTTGGTGATAATACGGGCGGCAGAGTTCTGAACCAGCTGGAGTTTATGGAGAAGTAATATCAAGTAATAGAAGTAAAATCTTTGTTTTTATGTTTGCTTGCTTCAAATTTTGATAGCAACATTATCTAGCCGTTTTCTCTCCTCCTTAATTAGAGAATAGAATAGAAGTTTATTTATAGGGCACATTTTATGACAGGGAAGCTTTGGAGGCAGAACAATACAGAGAGAGAAACGTAAAATTAGAATAGAAAATGGAACAGAAACCCTGACACAAACCCAAAAAAACTTAAGGAATATTTACCTGTATGTATGTATGTAAAATAGATATGTTTTGAGTTTAGAAAGTAGGTAACTATCTTGAAAGTAGAGATAGTTACCTATTATGCGCTTTATCAATTTAACATCATGTAACTTGTCAAGAATAAATTGGCTGGAGATTTTAAAGCATATTAAAGTACCATCTTGCCAATTCTGAAAATATATCCAAATGGCAAGTGCTTTGTCAAAATTGTTAGGAAGCCCAAATGAAGACCTGCTGACTAAATCTACATCATGTGGAAGCATTACTTACAAAAATGTTTCATTTATAACACAACCGTTCATGTGATCCTGTGATAAAAGTAAAAGAGCAATGGAAAAAGGACATGGTTGTGGACATATTACTCAATAATTTGGATTCATGTCTGCAGAACATACTACCAGGTTTAAAGAAGTTGGCGATGAATTCATCCAATTGAAAAATAGTACACCTCAACAGTTATGCAAGTCATGTACTCCAGACATGTTCTGTCATTAAAGAGTGATGGATAACTGTGCAACAGGTCATTTATGAGGTACTGGAAAAGAAATTCCAAGTCTTTCCTACACTGACTTTTTGGATTTGACCACAAAACGTAAAATCTGTGGCTCGTTCTTTGACAACAGACGGATTATTTTGGCTTCTACGACAGCTGAAACACTGGAGGAAAAGCACACCTCCTTATGAAGAATGGGCCACAACTGTAGCTTTATTAACAGCTTATAAGAAAGTAAACATATTCTCTGTTGGACAAGATCAATAAAGGCTTTTCTAGGTCCTTTTCACTTCTCACCTTTCAGGGTCTTTAATATAAGAAATCAGTCTTATAGTTATTGTACTTAAATTTTTTCTCTTTTTTTTTTTTTTTTTTTTACAAGATTTCATTTATGATATCAGAAACTAGATTTTTTTGTGGTTTCATGTTTAAAAAACTAATGAAAATGTTGAATTTAAGAATAAAACACCTCTAACACAAGACTCTTTTCCCTTCTTTCCTAAAGTTGATGCAGGGCACCGGGCTGTGATATTCGACCGCTTCAGAGGAGTTCAAGACGCCGTCGTCGGTGAGGGAACCCACTTCCTTATCCCCTGGGTTCAGAAACCCATCATCTTTGATTGTCGCTCCCGTCCACGCAACGTGCCCGTCATCACAGGCAGCAAAGGTACATCACCGCTCACCTAAAGTTGTTGGGATGTTACTCATAAACAGCATTTGTCTTTTTTAAAGTCAGATGGTTGAATGTGATCTCTGAGAGAAAGGAAAATTATTACTCATCTGAGAGGATTTGAGAGAAAAATGAAGACGTATTTCTGATTTGATCCTTCCCTCCTCAGATCTGCAGAATGTGAACATCACGCTGCGTATTCTCTTCCGGCCGGTGAGCGGTCAGTTGCCACGGATCTTCACCAGCATCGGTGAAGACTACGATGAGAGGGTGTTACCATCCATCACCACAGAGGTCTTAAAGGCTGTCGTGGTGAGTACAAGCAAAGAAAAGTTTTATAAATTAGTGATAACGAGGTGATAAACGGACTTGTGTTTAACAGCGTGCGTCTCTTTTTCTTACAGGCTCGTTTTGACGCAGGTGAGCTCATCACCCAGAGAGAGCTCGTGTCTCGGCAGGTCAGTGAGGATCTTACAGAAAGAGCCTCCACCTTTGGCCTCATCTTGGACGACGTTTCTCTGGTATGTAGCTCCTGGGAAGTTTCCAACTGTCTCCTCAGGTTGTTTGCTTAGACTCAAAGACATGTGAGACAAATCTATTAGATAAAACATCCTTCTCTAGACCAACCTTAAGTGAACATCTCATTAAAAAATATTTGAAAGGCTTGGTTTAATTCTTGTGTAGATGGATGTCTTAGTTGGTAAAAAGTTTCACACAGAAACCTTTGTTTATTAAAGTATGTCAAGTGTTAAACCTGGCAGAATTACCACTGTTGTTAATTTAATCGTTTAATCTTCCTTGAAAGTGCTCCAATATTTGAACACATTGGTATGACTCTTGAGGTTTTTGTTTGTTTCAAAAATATCACCATGAAGAAATCTCTTGTTTTCCTTTTTGCAGACACATCTGACCTTTGGCAAAGAGTTTACAGAGGCTGTGGAGATGAAGCAGGTCGCCCAGCAGGAGGCCGAGAGAGCCCGCTTCATTGTAGAAAAGGTATTTTGAACTAGGGCTGAACGATTTGCAAAAATACACTAATAGTGATGATTATTTTCTATGTCGCAATAGCACATTTTTATGCAATTATTTCTAAGTTTGCATCTTATGTTTTTATTCCAACACATTGTGAAATATGATCAGTTACATTAATTACAGCATAACAACGACTAACCCACTACCACTACAACTGGGGCTGATTTTTAAACATTTTACCCACTTTTTACTTCTTTTTTTGCCACTTTTGGACCATTTTGTGATACTTTCTCACTATTTTCCAGATTCACTACAATTTTCTTGGCAATTTTTGAGATTTTTTTGACACTTTTTACTCTTTATTGCCACTTTTGGACCATTTTTTGCAACAAACTGACTATTTCACAAGTTTGAATCCCAACTTCCTTGCCATTTTTGTTGACTTTGGTCATTTTTTTTTCACCATTATTGCTACTTTCTGAATTTTTTTTGTGTCTTTTTGGCCATTTTAGTCACTTTTCACTCTTGTTTTTGAGTAGTTCTAGATTTTATGCCAATTTAAATGCTAATTTTGTTGCTTTTTGGCAGTTTTTACTACCTCAAACTAAGTTTTATTGCAACTCTTTGCTGTTTTTGGCTCTTTTTACCACTTAGATTGTTTCTTTGTAAAGGCAGTTTTTAAACAGTTTGTCTCTGGTTGAGTTACTCTGGTGTAGAGCAGAAAACATCTACTGCAAAAACTGTATCTGATATTTTGACACATTTTATGTTATAGAACGATTGCACTGTCTGCAATTAGAATATTGTAACAGGTAAGATTGATTGAGCCCTGTTTTGAACACAGCTCCTCCAGATAACAACCTTCCTTGTGAAAAAGGTGGAAAAAAAGTGATGTTTGGCAGCTCATGTTATCTCTTTGTGCTTCCAGGCTGAGCAGCAGAAACAGGCGGCCATCATCTCAGCGGAGGGAGATTCCCAGGCTGCCTTACTCATCGCCAACTCCCTGATGGAGGCCGGCGATGGTCTGGTGGAGCTACGTAAGCTGGAGGCAGCCGAGGACATCGCTTTCCAGCTCTCACGCTCCCGCAACGTCACTTATCTGCCCTCAGGACAGGGCACGTTGCTACAGTTGCCTCAGTGATAAAATCTCACCTCCCGTTCTTCCATCCGGCTCTCGCTGTCACCTGCCTTCACAGGGGCCTTGGAAGGGGTGGTTTGAGGATTTAATAAAGGACTTCTAACTTCTCACACACTTCTTCCACTCTTTCTAGTACCATCTGTGGACTGAGCTCTTCTGACAGCAGCGTATAGTCGGAGACACAGTGAGAAAGTGCAGTGAAAACAGTCCACCAGTGTGTGAAGAAGTGGAGGGAAACATAAATATATATATACATAGCTCTTTGTTTTGAAAATAATTGAAGATGCAGTAAATTCTCCTAAAATATGTCTTTGCGTCATCGTTAGAGATTCATAGCTCTGCATGTGATGAAAGCAACAGAGGGTTTCTCATTATCAAAGGAAAATCAAGATATTCCTCTAAGAGAAAGATGACGATTATCGGTGATAGCTGCCATCACTCAGCTTTTAACAGTGCGACCAAAATGTGTCGATGCGCGTTTTCAATCTGTAATGATCAGCTTTCTTTTGGATTTAATGACAAAACTGACTGATACTGTGGTTGATTCATTCCACTTAAAGTCTCTGTGGAAAGAAATAGTTCTTTCTGGGAAAATCTGCTCACTCGCTAATACTTAATTCTTCTGTGATTTCCAGCCCTGATCAGTGAGAACAAACCTGTCGGTCAGAACAGGACGTTCCTTCAGTCTTTACAGTCGTCGCTGTGTCTTTAGTTTGTGGAGCAAGTGTGAGCCCCATGTTTCAGAAATGTCTCAACTCAATAAAATGAAGTGTCTTTCTAACCAGGAGTGAACCTGCTCATTATTCATGTGTGTGTGTGTGTGTGTGCTTGTGTGCGTTTACTCGAGTGTCATTTTATTTGTTGCCACCTGGGGGTGCATCCTCGTTTTGGAATAAACCAATGACCTCACTCTTTCCTCTCTCCCTTTCAATGCATATAAACAAAGTTTGTTTGATGTTTTTTTCTATTAAGGAAAAAATATCATCCGCTGTATCCTATGAAAGCATATTTCCACCAATAAAAAAGGCAGTAAAAACTTAGCTTTGTGAGAGACAGTGAAAACCTTGAGGGTTTTGGTTTTTTTTGCCACAGTAAGTTAAATTGGGTTAAATTTTGAGATAAAAGTCAAAATTTTGAGGAAAAAAGTCATACAGTGATAAATAGTCAAAAGGTTGTGTTTAAAAGGTGAAATTCTGAGGGGACAAAAAGCAAAAATTGTGACAAAAACTCTAAATTTTGAGGGACACAAGCCAAAATTGAGGGAAAAAAAGTCAAAACTTTAATAGAATTAAAATGTGGGGACTGAACAGTGAAATTTTAAGAAAAAGAGTCAAAATGGCAAGAACATGTGTGAAAATAATGTTGAAAATATTCTAACTTTTGGAGATAAATACTCAAACTAATACAAAAATTTGAAATTTTGAGATACACAGTTGAAATTGTAAAATACAGGGCTGAATTTTTGATACACAAGTGAAAAATTTCAAGAGAAATAGTCTATATTTGGAGATAGAAAGCTTTAGTTGTGAGGAATAAAGTCAAAATTCATGAGCTTAAAAGTCAAATTTTAAGATGTTGTGATATAATGTTATATCTAATAATGAGATAATGAATTAAAAACATATGAGAAAAACAGAAAAATTGCGATAATGTCGACCTGATGAGGAAAAAAAGGACAAAAATTTGAGTTAAAATCACAACAAGACCAGTATTTGTTTTTTATTACTATTTTTACTGGTAGAATTTGGCTTCCATTGTGTCCTATTTTATTAAAAAATGAAGAAAAGGTGAAAGAGTTTGCAGAAAAGATGATTAGAATCAGAGTCAGAATATTTCCAAGTATCTTTAAGACACATACAAGGAATTTGGCTTTAGTGTCAACTGTGCTCTCTTTGTACAAACCTTATACAGTCTATGGTACAAACACAGGTATGAATTAACATGAAATATCAAATATATATAAGTATAAGTGACTACAAATTAGAATGAAAGAAAGAGTTAATATGATGATTGTTGTTTGAAGGGGATAATAATAATAATAATAATAATAATAATAATAATAACTGTATTTATAGAGCACCTTTAAAAACAACAGTTCACAAAGTGCTTTACAGCAGGGACAAAATCAACAAACAAACAAACAGTGAATCAAATAGCGAGCAACAATAAAAAGTAATAATACAGACCAATCAGAATTTAAAGAGAAGAGAACTCAGGCAGTGCAAGACTCTATGATGAGACCATGAGGACCAGAGGTGAGAAGGAGTAAAAGAGCAAACAGGAACAATAGAGAGGATAAAAACAACAATGATATATAGCAGTGAATTACGGAAGAGGATTAGACTAAGAAAAAAAAAAATAAAAAAAATAAAAAAGTCAGAATTCTGAGAAAAAAGTCAGAATTCTGAGAAAAAAGTCAGAATTCTGAGATTAAAGTCAGAATTCTGACTTTTTTCTCAGAATTCTGACTTTTTTTTTTATTTGGAATTTTTTTTTTTCTTAGTGGCCCTAATCCTCTTCCGTAGAATTATGGAAGAGGATTAGGGCCACTGAGAAAAAAAAAATTCCCCCCCCCAAAAAAAAGTCAGAATTCTGAGAAAAAAGTCAGAATTCTGAGTTTAAAGTCAGAATTCTGAGATTAAAGTCAGAATTCTGAGAAAAAAGTCAGAATTCTGAGTCTAAAGTCAGAATTCTGAGATTAAAGTCAGAATTCTGAGATTAAAGTCAGAATTCTGACTCTTTTTTTTCTCAGTGGCCCTAATCCTCTTCCGTAGTGAATAAATAAGGTAATAAAAGGATAAAACAGCAGATAAATTGCTCCTCGGGGTTTTCTCATTATTATTTCATCAATCAGTGATCTCAGACTGTGTGTGTGTGTGTGTGTGTGAGTGTGTGTGTGTGCCCTGCTGTCTGGTTTGGAGGAAAAAAAAAAAAAAAAACGCAGACACGCCGCTGCTGTTTGCGCGTGCTCAGTCGCGGCCTGATGCCTGGGATGAACGCGGGACGGCGGAGCTACGCGCGAGATCTTGGCCCGGGCCACGTAGCTGAGCAGGAGACACCGGTGCGCAGGTAAACCCACCGACCACCCGTCCGCGAGGCGCATTTGGACTCTTTACATTCTGCACAAAGCTTTGTTAGTGATGCCATTCGTGAACGTGGAGGGAGAGAAGTGCGCGTGCAGCCGTGAATCTGTGCAACTCTGATTGTTGCAGGAGGGAGGTCGCTCTCCACGGAGGTAAGAAACAAGCGAGGACAACAAATTATCTGTATTATGCGTTTATTCGTGCGCTTTTACGCATGACATGCACCAAGACTGGAGGGGGGGTGCGCACTTTGGGGGGGTCACCGGCTTCAAAAAGCTCTGACTTTGACACAGTGTCGACTTCAGGAGACTTCAGGAAAAACGTCGCTTTTGAAGAATAGAAACAGCGTTAACAGTGCGTGACAACCAGGTGTGTGTGTGTGTTTTTGGGGTTAGATAACTGTCACACACACACTCACACACACACTTCAAATCTCAGAGTCAACATTAATGCTACACATCTGATGCTAACGTGGAGCTAACTGGGCGGTTTTCTGCTGGAAAAGTAAAACTCCTCTTTCTCCTCTTAGCCTCTGCATGTCAACAAAAAACAATAAGGTTTGTGAGTTTTATGCACACTGAGGTGTTTCTCTGCAGCCACTGGGAAGCAAACTGCTCTAAAATGGGTAATAGCTGCACCGTGAGCTAATGCAGCTAAGTTAGCTTCTCATATGTGTTCAGGTTGTTACCTATGGAGCTAAGTGGCTACATAGCATTAGTTAAACAGGCCTATAGTGTTGCTGCTGCTCTGTTAACACATGTTGACCTCACATTACACCAAGTTTTGCTCGTTGCATGGATTTTCCTGTAGCTTCTTTGTGCATTTCAGTCATGTCTGCTCCTTCTTGGAGAAAAACACAGTTTGCACTTCATCCTTTAGAGTCTCTGTCAGGTTTCAGAGTCTCCTCCTGCACTGGTGACAAACTTGTCACAGCCAAAGAGGTTGAGATAACACTCTCTCACTTCTGCTTCAAAGATTCTTCTCAGACCAGAAACCACCAGGTACTGCTCTATGACCTGATTATGAGCTTTAAGGCCAAATACCTACAGAGGCATGGAGCACCCCTGCAGTGCACCACACAGTGAGCTGTTTAAGGTCTTATGAGTTTGGACAGAGTGAGGAATGTGAACCCTCACACAGTCCTTCACAAGCTGCAAAAAGGAAAGCTCATTAAAGTTTGGACTTGAGAGGGAGCATGGATTTGAGGAGCACTGCCGAATAATAAGAGGTAAACATGACACATTTTGACTACTTTAGAGGTCTTCTCTGCTTTCTTGTTGTAGTAAGTGGTTTGATTGTTGTGTAGTGCATGTGCAGTAAAGCTCTCATCCTGTGTCACTCAGATGTTAAACCACACAAGTATCTATCCGGTATATGTGTGGCTTTGTAGCTCGCTCCTATATTAAATGAATTCTAGTTCCTTATTATGTCTCTGAAGCATGAAGGAAGCCTATAATTTAGGTTTTGCTGAATTACTTTGATTTCTTGGCAAGCTCCGCAGAGCTTTAGTAACGCTTTGGATTACCTAAATGTGCTGACAGAGACTCATTTATCCTTTTCTTGCATTTTGTGTCAGGGTGCAAAGTTCATCCTTAAACTCCAAAAAAAAAACTACATTAAAGATCTTCATGTCAAAGAATGTGACCTCTGAATTTCACAAGGTTAGGATGAAAACTAATTAGCAGTGATATTGAGAAGCTTGTACGCTGCTTGTTCCCCACATCAAAAGATTTCATCGTTTCACTTTGAGTGAAACTCTGAAATGACTCATCATTGAAAATGATAAGCGGGTGGAAGGATTTTACTCAATATGGGTTACATAACCACAGAGAGTGTTTGTTTATTTGCTGAAGTACGATTTTTGAATGTGTCAGCATTCAGTGCAGGATTTTTTGATTCTTTTTTAACGTCAGGAAAAAGCTTCTTGAAGGTAAGCAGAACATCTTTAACCTGATTTCTCCTGCTATTGATATTCTCCTGTCATCACACGCAGGATAATCTATTAGGCTTTGTGTCTAAGACAGACATGTGAGTTTGGTTGCTCTGTCAGCGCGGCGCTCGCCCTGCCCCTGTGGTCTTAATGCTCTCAGAGCTGCTGTCCGATTCTCAGAAAGGATCAGAGTCAGCAATCACAGGAAGACTTGTGTCTCCAAGCACGGGTTTTTAAATTTCTACGTAAAGACTTTTAACATATGCTTCGCAAGAGTAAAGGAGCGCAGATTCTCATTAGAGCGGCTTTCGATGAGATCTGGCCAACATCATTTAGTTTGGACGCGTCTTCGCTCGTGCATTTCTTCTTGCACCAGATGTTCAGGGAGGTGTTTTCAGTCTGCGTTACTGAACCGTTAAGCTAATAAGTGATCGAGCTTTAAAAGTTTTATGCTGCAGCGACAGTGGATGAATCTGAGTGGTTTAAATGTGCATGTGTGTTTATTTTTGCACAGATACCACACGTAAAGTATAACTTGCAGCTTATTGATGCACAATTAATTGTTTAAATGTGCTGTGTTAACAAGTTAAAGACTTATTTGAACCTCTCAGGGTGCACAAGTCAAAGAGTCTCCAGGGAAACAACCTCTTTGATGCTCCAGGAGGGTTTCATCTGATGTTTTCTGAAGTCTGCGTCAAACTACTTTTGTATTATGGGTAGGTTTTAATAATGTAGCACCCAGTTAAGTTAGCCAGTCTTATTTCATTGTTTGTGTCATGTTTCATTGTGGGTTCAGCGTGGTGAAATTACAACATCAGATTTGGGTACGGCCCCCATTCCAGTCAAGTCAGGACATATTGTAAAATGTAAATAAAAACAGAATACAGTGATTTGCAAATCCTGTTTAACTTATAATCACTTGAATACACTAAAAAGACAAGATGTTCATTGGTCAAACTGATAAACTTTATTGTTGTTTAAAAAGCTTGGACAGGTTCATGTTTCCCACTTTGTTTCATCACCTTTTCTTTAACAACACTCAATAAGTGTTTGTGAACTGAGGACACTTAATTGTTGAAGCTTTGGAGCTGGAATTCTTTCATATTCCAGTCTAGTAGCTGCACTCTTCTACTACAGAGCCACGCTGTTGTAGCAGGTGCAGAATGTGTCTTGGTTTCATCGTCTTGCTGAAATAATCAGTGACGTCCCTGAAAAAGACAAAGTGTCTTGGATGGCAGCAGATGTTGCTCCAAAACCTGTTTGTACCTTTCAGCATTAATGCTGCTTGGACTGTAGCTGATGAAATCCCTGAATTTTATGCAATTGTACATTTCGAAATACTGTTCTTGGATTGTTGGACTGTTTGCTCACGCAGTTGTTGACAAAGTGGTGAACCTGTCCCAGCTTTTTAGGAACATATTGCAGGCATGAAATACAAAATGAGAGAATAGTTGCAAAAGAAAACAATAAAGTTTATAAGTTTGAAGAACAAATATCTTGTCTTTGTAGTGTATTCAGTTCCCTCACTTGTTTTCTTTTTGCTTTTGATTGAGTTTTTTTTATGGCTGTGATTGAAAGAAATCCTCATGAACACAGTTGGATGTTTAAAAACGAAACTTCCTCTCAGCTCAATCATGATTTCTTTGAGATGCTGGTGTGATATGTGTTAAAAGTGAGGTTGAATCAGAAGGTGGGATGTTTGACGAAAGGAAAGGCGTTGTTTGCTTCTTTCTCTGGACGGTTTTCTTATTTCAGCACGTCAGGTCGTTTAAGGTCAATGTCAGCCAGGGTCACCGAAGCATCAACGATAAAACAAAAGAAAACTCCAAAAGAAAGCAGATGTGTTTGTTAAAGTGCTGTTTTCCTCATTTTTAATGTGCACAAACACTGTGATATTACTGCGGCTTTCAAACTGCGCTGCATGAAGTCTGCATTGTAAGGTTGAAATACAGTTTCCTGTGGTTAGATTGCAATACACGCCCCTGAGCTGTGGTTACACTATGCTCTCCAACAGTCAATGGGCGGTGTGTGTGCAAGATGGTGCTCTCTGTTGTCAACTAGACAGTCTTTAGTCTAATCTGTGCTTTGCATCAAGTCTCTGTAGTTTCCTGTTAGTGCAAAATGCAAAACTAATATAAGGTATTGAAACTGATGTAAAGAAGTGTGACCTCTTTATTAGAGTATGTAAAGGTTTTTGTGCTTTAGTAAAAATCTGCGTCCACAAACATCCACCTGTGCATGCTGTGGTTTTGACACTGAGATATGTGGAAAAATGTGACGCCCAGAGTCTAAAAACGCCACAATATGGCGGTAGTTTCAGTTCAGACTCTCTAGAGACATCTCCTTATCTCATCTTCTCTCTTCTCCCGCAGGTAACGCTCTGTAAATGGCTCCTCCAGCAACACGCAGACGACGTCCTCCTCACAGCGGTTCCACGTCTGGCGCTCGCCTCGTCTTCGGCGCCTCGGCGGTTTGAAGACGACCCGCGCTCTGCGGGGCTGCCGTTTTTCAGAGAAAGCGAATCTGGCAGCTGCTTAAGTCTCTCACACACACACTGGAGGAATTTATCTTCAAATGTTGAGCATCAAAGACACTTGAGGCTCTGGATTTTTTTGCAGTTAATATTTGAGCGTATGGAAAAAGACTTGGAGCAGATTGTATGTCTTTCACACTACACCTCCTGCCTTGGACAGCATGGATGCTCTTTTTGAATCAGGTTGAGTATCTGTCACCTCATCCCCTCCTTCCTGTCTCTTCATTAGAAGGAGGGTGGGGGATTGGCGTGGCGTCCCCTGCCCTTCCTTACAGAGTTGGATAGATTAAACCCCAGCGGCGAGTCTTTTCCAACTGCCTTTTGTTTCATGAAATCCTGCAAAAGCCCCAAAGAAGAGGTTTCCATCCCAAGCCTTGGCGGGATGTCACAGGAGGACGCACGCCGGGTGCAGGTGTCGCAGTCCTATTTCCACCCACCGAACCCAGATCTGGACCTGACGGGTAAACTCTTCAAGAGGGAAGCAGGGGGGAAGCCTTATTCTGTGTTAGTGGACAACAAAATGGCAGCGAAGACGTCCGTGGGGGAGCAGAACATCGGACAGCTGCCCTCCCATCACGTGACCCCGCAGCAGTATTTCAGAGAGGGAGGAGCGGGACAGGAAGCGGGTACGCAAGGGTCCCAAGCTGGAAACGACGGCACATCCGACGAAACGGAGGATGACGAGGACGAGGAGGAGGAAGAGGGCGAGGAAGAGAATAAGGACGGAGAGGAAGAGGGATTCAAGCGCGAGCAGATCATCGTCGAAGTCAACCTGAACAACCAGACGCTTCACGTTTCCAAGGGCGACAACAAAACCGAAGAAGACTCAGACAGAGAAGGCAGCGATGATGAAGAGGAGGAAGAAGAGGATGAGGAAGAGGAGGAGGAAGACGACGATGAAGAGGAGGAGGAAGAAGAGGACGAGGACGATGAGATTGACAGTCGAAGAACAAGGCCAAAGAGGTGCCGGGGCAGCACCAGTAAAGCGCGGAGGAAAACCCTACGGACTTCTCTGAGCACAGCCGCCACTGGGATGACCACCAGGGGGCGCAGGAAGCGAATGGAGCCGCCAAAGAGCAAGCGCAGGTCGGCGAGGTCGGCCCCGTCGTCCGCGGCGACGGGAGGACGGGAGGCGGAGGAGAAGGAGCTGCTAACGTGTGAGAAGTGCCCCCGGGTGTTTAACACGCGCTGGTACCTGGAGAAGCACATGAACGTCACGCACAGGAGGATGCAGATCTGCGACAAGTGCGGAAAGAAGTTCGTCCTGGAGAGTGAGCTGGCTCTGCACCAGCAGACGGACTGTGAGAAGAACATCCAGGTAAGCATGGACGAGTAAAAGTTCAAATACGGCCTCTTTATTCAATCAAGTTTGGTGTAGGGCTGCACGATATTTGGAAAAATGAGGTTTCGATATTTTTTAGTTTCCTGTTTCACTCTGTTGAGTTGAATTCGCCCTGAAATGATGGAAACAGACTCTCAACTCATCACCTCTGTCTCTCTCTGCCTCTGTGACACTATTTGTATTTGAAAAGAGTCTTAATCATGTTGATATCTGTTAACCCTGTGGTGCATAGTGGTCACTACAGTGGACACCTATTTAAAACTTATTTACTCCTAAATTCAACGGTTCATGTGGTGGAAATTCATATTTGCCTGTGTCAGGATATTTTTATTCTTCTTAGGGCCTGAAAAAATGTTTTCAATTCTTTTTCCAAATATATCTATATTTTTAAAAAAGTTATAGACAAACATTTGAGGGTAAAACAGCGTAATAACTATAAATTATTCAGTGTTAGAATGGATGAAAGAGAGTTAGAGCATTAAAAAGAGATTAGTCATGAAATTACCAAAAAAAATGAAAAGAAGTAAAAAAAAAAGTCATATTTACATTAAGTTCACACTGTTTTATGTTGAATGCTTAGATACAAATATTTGAAGAAAAAAAAAAGGAAAACTTTTTTCATGCTTTAAGACAAATAAAAACACTCATGGGAAGAATCCTGACACTGACTTACATAATTCATGCATCAGAGGGTTAATTATTGATGTTGATCTACAATATTTCCTGTAAGGGGCTCACAAGGTTTGTCCTCCTCCAGCATTTTGCCTTTTTTGTACACTTGAATAATCTTTTTCCATAGACATGAAACAATGAAAAGTTCAACTAGGAAAAAGAAAAAAGTGATTTCTGCAGCAAACTTTGAGCAACGTTTTACTGCAACATTAAAATACGACTGTTTCAAGTTTTATAGCAGTTTGTGAAATCATACAGCTTAGGAAGGAGGAGGTGAAGTAAACGGTAAAACGGGCGATCAGAAGATCCAAACTTAGAGCTGAAAAACAAACTTCAGATCTGGAAGCTGCTGCCTTCAACCCTGAAAGTGTTAAATAAAACAACTTATGTGATTTTATTAACTATAAAAAAAAACTGTCAGGTGCACGTCACTCTGCCCGACCCTGATAACAGCAGGTGAGATGACAGAGCTGAGAAGGTGAAATAACTGCTCAAATATAAAAATGGATGCTCATTTACGTCTATTAGTAATGTGATTGGGTGTAGAAAGGATGCAGAAACTTAATTGAAGCTCAAGTTTGATGTTTTCTAGGTCGAGTCAGTTTTGTTTTAGCAGCAAAACCTACTCAAACATAATTATTTCATTTGTCTGTTTGAGCTTGTTTTACAACTCTGACACTGAAAAACCATGACCCAGCATCTTAAAACCCCAGGGTTATGCACTTCTTTTGAATATCTCTATTTAGCCATCATGCTTTGCTGAGCATCATTTGCATTTCTTAGTTAGCTGATACAAAAAATTAAAAAAAAAAGAAGAAGTTTCACCTCCCTTCACACCCGGTCACACCACATCTCAAGCTTTGAAAACAAGTTTTCTTATGATTAAATCAGATCAGTGAAGCAGAAATGTCACATCAAGACTCCATTTAATAATGTATCAGGATTTTTCTTTGATTACATTTTATTTGCTTTGAAAATTGAGGATCTTAGTCTTTAAATGTGAAACACGCAGCTTGTGCAAATGTAATATTACAACACAATATTTAATCATTTAACTTTTTTTGCATTTGCAGTAAATAAGTCATGATATAAATTCAAATGAAGTGCCACCAAACAACTGCAGACACGTGTTACATCCTCTCTTCCCGAAATTCACCACAGAGCTGCAGCAGCGGATGTTTACAGAAACTGAGCCGACAACACCTGATTTAACTACGATCAGACTCACTCAGTTTGAAGTGGTTATCTTTTGTTAACCCATGAATTAAAGACAGGAACTGATGAAGCAGGAGAGGAACAGAAGAGAAGAAGTTGAGAACTCTTTTCACGGTGCTTTGACACTTATATGTTATTGGTGAACAGACAATGGGGGAGATTTTCTTTAAAAGATGAGTCTCTACAACTTCAGATTCTTTGATTTTGGTGTTTTAAGAGTCGGTGGCAGCTGATGTTGTAGGTTTGCGTTGCTGCAGCACACCCTGCAGGAGAACCAAATTTAAGTAAATCTCAATATGTCCTTCTGCAATATTACAATCATAGACAGTGTAATGTTTCTTAAACCTTAAATGTGAAAACTACCTTTGCAAGAGGAACAATCTAAGTTGTAAAAATGGGCAAAAAATTGGGAGGAAACTTGGAAAATGGTGAGAAAGTAGTAAAACTTTTCAGGGGCCTGACATTTCTGTTTTTAGTCCCTTGTTTATTGATCTTTTGAATAGGACATAAGTTATTTTAATTTTCCTGAGACACTGATTTTAGGCGTTTACTTTCTCTTTAAGCCATAATCATGAACATTTCAAGAAAGAAAGGCGTAAGTTTAATATCATTTTCTGAAATAAGTGACAAAAAATATTCAACTTTTTCGTTATATTCTAATATTTCTAAATGCACCTGTAGATGCAAACAGTTTCTTTAGAGGATTTTTTTATACAATGATCCTACTTTACTCCCTCTTGTTTATGATTTTCTGATGCAAAATGAGAATTAAATCCATATATAAATATATATAATCTCTTTCAATACAGCAGCTGATTAAAACAACACATAAGACGGGGAAGCTAAAAATAATGGCACCAAAAATCACAAATGCAATATAGAGAGGAATGACTGTTGTAAAAAAAATTTTTTGCAAATTGTTCAGCCTTACTAAAACTCAACCTGGGATTTATTTCTCAAAACTCAACTTCAGCAACTTGATAAACAATTTCAAACTCCCAGACCTGTGTTTAGCTGAGAAATTTTCACATTTTACAGAAAAGTACGGGTCAAAATATGTGTAAAAAGATGCAAAATGTGCAGTTTAAGCTGGTTGAACATTACATTTCATTGCTTCCAGTTACGCTGAAGTGACTTCTTGTCAAAAGTACAGTTTTCCTTTTGTTTACCAGAGACTGGATACACAGAAAGTGAAACACTTTCCAAAACAAACAGAAGCGGTTCATGAAACCTGAAAACTTTGGTCACGTATCACAGATATGAGTCTGATCAAGCAGAGCTGGTTATATCACCCACGTTTTACTTTCTTTTCTTCTTTCATGACATCTCAAGTGTTTAATCCTTTGAAGAAACTCAGATCTGATGTTTCACCAGCAGAGGGAGCTGCAGTATAATTAAAAACCTTCAGCTCATCGTCTCATGGCTTCCAGATCCTGATGTATTAAACACAAATGAGCATAATTATTCTTTTAATGTGTTTTTCTTCCAGTGCGTCTCCTGCAACAAGTCTTTTAAGAAGCTGTGGTCCCTGCACGAGCACATTAAGATCGTACACGGATACGCAGAGAAGAAGTTCTCCTGCGAAATCTGTGAGAAAAAGTTCTATACGATGGCTCACGTCCGTAAGCACATGGTCGGTAAGTGGAGGCCGTAAACGTGTCAGAGTGGAGGCGACAACAGCAGAAACACTCTCAAGTTTCACGTACAGATGTGCAGATTTCTCATAATAATTTTGAGTGTGTCTCTTCTCCAGCTCACACAAAGGACATGCCCTTCACCTGTGAGACGTGTGGGAAATCTTTCAAACGCAGCATGTCTCTGAAAGTTCACTCGCTCCAGCATTCTGGAGAGAAACCCTTCCGCTGCGAGGTGAGTTTTTCAAAAGTTCAGTCAAAATAACCTGCAGCTGTTTGCGGTGGAGACTCAGAGACACGTGAAACAAAAGCATCCAAACATGTTGACCGACCGCTTCGGGATTGTTAACATGAAAACAGCTTTGTTGGAGACAGGAAAGCCTTTCTTTTGGGCTTCAAAAAGAAAAATTCCAGCTCAGAGAAAGTATGCAACATTTCAACTGGAAGTCACTGTAATAATAATAATAATAATAATTCATTTTATTGAATATAAGGCGCCTTTCAGGTCACCCAAGGACGCCGCACAGAACAGATTTAAAAACACTCGAAATTAAAAGAAATATAGAGTTTAAAAACAGTCATAGTGAGTAAGCTTGGCGGAAAAGATGGGTTTTGAGGTGGGATCTGAAAGAAGTAAGTAACTGTAAGTTTCCTGTCTGCCATCTAGAAGAAACTTGCAAAGATTTCCAGTTAAAATGTGCAGCTTCTATTCAAGATTAACTACTATATGACGCTTTTGATACAACCAGAGTTCATTTTGGGAGCAGAGAAAGAACTAATGTCATAAACAAACACTTGATTTTATTTTTTTATTTACATTTGGCGACCAATCCAGGGTGTACCCCGCCTCTCGCCCAATGACAGCTGGGATAGGCTCCAGCCACCTGCGACCCTGATTAGCAGGATACACAGTATAGAAAATGGATGGATGTTTACATTTAGATTCAAACTTATCATGTTATAAATCACACTTCAACTTTTCAATGAACCGTCACCAACATGAGTCGCTCCTCATCAGACAAAAAGAAAGATGGCGAACACAAAATACAGTTTATACCACTGATTCCCAACCTGTGGTCCGTGGCCCCTTGTTGGGCCGCGACAGTCTTGCAAGTGGGCCGCCAAATCATTTCCAAAATAGCTTGATTTTAGTGGAGGGTAATAATAATACAAAGATACAAATATACAGAATAATGAAATATGTTAAAACTCAGATAAGTTTTGAACAAATTGAAACTGTTCATATATGCATATAGAAAAAAAACCTTTAAGAAAGCATGTTAGAGCCCACTATGTAACATGACCCAAAATGCAACAACAACCTGACATGTACTTAAAAAAAGGAAACTGAAAATATAATAATAAATGACCCAAAATTTAACAACTTGATACACTGTAAAAAGTTAATGCATTTTGGGCTCGGCATCTGTGACAATATTGACCAGTTGTTAAAATTTGGGTTTGATAAAATTTTTTCACTTACATATTGGGTCAAGGCATTATAGAGCCTTGGTACTAATTAGGTAAGAGGTGGGCCGCAAACATTTTTGAGACTTTAAAGTGGGCCCTGAGTTGGAAAAGGTTGGGGACCACTGGTTTATACTATTCTCCGTCTTTTGCATAGCTGTATAACAGAAAACTTGATACTTATCCTTACACAAATGAAGCCAAGTTTCACTCGTCTACATGGTGACAGAAAGGTTTTAATTTCAAGGAAATCTTCTTTGTACCTGTCTTTAGACGTTTGCGTCACCCTAAGTGCAGCTTTTGTCCAAATTGATGTCCAAAGTGCAGCTATAGTTTACACTTTTACCAGTTAAAGACCTATAACTTTGTCAAGTGGCTCACTTTTTGTCATAATCACCATCTGCTGATGTCTGCAGCCTCATGAGTGCTGCTCTCACTGCAAAAACTGAAATCTAAGCAAGTCATTATGTCTTATTTGTAGTAAAATTTGTCTCACTATTCTTGATTTGTGCCACATTTACTAGACAAGGTCATAAAAATGTTTCATTTCAAGTTTTTTGAAAGACAAAATTGAGGCATCAATTGCTTGTAACAAGTAAAAAATAAGATCTAAGATAAGATAAAAGATTCTTGCTTTAAGACATCTTTCTAATTTAGCAAGATTTACTGTGTAGCAATTTACACCTCATTTTTGTCTTAAAAAAAACTTGAAATAAGACATTTTTATGACCTGGTCTGGTGAATGTGGCTCAAATTAAGAACAATAAGACAATTTTTACTACAAATAAGACAGAATGACTTGCTTAGATTTCCATTTTTGCAGTGTTAGAGAAAAATTCCACTTCAGGTGTTGATATCTAAGCCGAATTGGTTTGACTTTACCAAATTTTTTTAGAATCCTTCAAAGTTAACTCTGGGGTTGTTCGATGCCATTGTGTTTTTTTTCCAGACCGATACCAGTTTGTATGCAAAATGATGTTGTAGATATCTGAAATGATAATTGTGGATAGGCAGAGTGTATTTGCAGTTATCTGAAAAGTTCTTTTTGAATTACAGATATCTGCATCACATATCCAGTCTAGTTTTTAAATGCCTTAGTCTCCCACTCCTTTAAATCTAGAAAAGTCTTGCTGTGTCACTTAAGAAACATTAAGGACGTAAATCTGACCCTTTCAGTGTCAAAGCTACTGAACATGTAACATTTATCTATCCGGATCTTATTTCTTTAATGAAAACGTAATAAATTGCATCAGAATTTAGACCAAAATGGTTTTCTTTTTTTATCCCAAACTCAAAAGTTTTCTGTCCTGTCTCGTATTTATTTCCAGCTTTCTTCTGTAATAAAGTTCGTCTGTTTCCACGCAGCAAACAAAGGTGACATTGTTGACGGATTTTCTCTCTCATGCCGAAAAAATCCTGTAGTTATATTGACTGGTTTTTATAACGGGAGAGCGGCGTCTCTCGGAGTGGGAGTCTCCTCCTGTGGTGTGAAAGTTACGTCATGAGTTCTGTACAGACGAGCTCGAGCCAGACCATGTCAAATATTGGCAAACCACGCAGAATATAAATGCAGAACTAAACACTGTTTCACAGCTCGGAGCCTCTCTTATGAAACTATTGTGTAACGCTGAAAGTGAAGATCTCAGAGCTTATTTCTACTCCGCAGGGTTAGTTACAGTCTAGTTTCTTATCCCTGATTGAATCAAAGAAAGCTGACAGATGGGCCGTTCTGCTTCCTTCCAAGACCTTTAATGCCAAGCTCCTTAAACAGAAGACGCTGTGGGAACATGTGTGTATGGGTGGAGCCGCTTTAATTGAATGTTTGAAGTCTTTCAACTCTGTAACGTGTGATTACATGCTTTTTAGGAGCATATATGTACAGAGCATTTGAAGCTCTCGAGCTCAGTGAAAACTGGTCAGTAAAGAGAAATAACCACAGGATTTTATTTAGCTAGGTGGTGCTGTTGGGATTTATAAATATTTGAGAGCAGAAAAAGACCTGAAACCATCGAAATGCAAACTCAAAGAGTGGTCACAGTGTTAGTTTGGTACAGAAACAAGATCTCTCTGCAATGAGGGACTTTATTCTTCACTGTATTGGATCTTACACACACTTAAAAAGTCTTAAATTCATTAAAATGTTATATTCTGGTCTTAAATAAATTACTCAAAGGTCTT
This sequence comes from Thalassoma bifasciatum, assembly GCA_008086565.1. Lineage (NCBI taxonomy): Eukaryota > Metazoa > Chordata > Actinopteri > Labriformes > Labridae > Thalassoma > Thalassoma bifasciatum. The sequence continues at coordinate 18,664 of RPOG01003961.1, read as the reverse complement.
AAATTTTTTTAGTAGGACTTTTTGAAGGAGATTTCGAGTGAAAACTATCTTACAAGCTGCTGATATAATTCATCTGCATCCTCGCTTGGCAGAGTATGACTATTAGCCACTGTTTGCACTTTTACATACAGATATTAACCAATGAGCAACTTTATTTTTTTGTTTAACCTTTATTTTACCAGGAGTTTTCCCATTGAGATAAAAGTCCAGGCCAAGACAGCAGCACATGATGTTTCACAGTCACATAAAAACAATAACAAGAATTAAGTCATTAAAATGATAATAAAACAATTACTTAGTTTATCCACCACCTAACCATTAAAACATGTACAAACAGCAGTTAAATGTGCCTTGATTCTAGTTTTAAAATCAGTTAGATTTGTAAGTTTCTCCAGCTTTAAGTGATCCTGCAGGTTCAGCCAAGATGCTGGAGCAAAAACATTAAAACATTTTTACCAAATACTGTTCGAGTTCGAGGAATAACAAACGTGATGAGCCCATGAGACCTCAGATTACAGCCACTGACTGTTCTAGGAGTCAGTAAAGAGCATAAATAGGAGGGAAATTCATGGAGAATAGTTTTGTACAGAAAGATGAACGTCTGTTATGTATGTTATGTTCAATAAACAGACAAAAAGGAAACTTGAATGAGTCTCATTAAGTGACACGTGCTTTGATTCGGTTGTAATGCAGCAGGATCCTCAAACCATCACCCATATTTATGTGTTTTTGGTCTTAAATTTCATTCAAAGTAGCAAAGTCTTAAATTTGACTTGCTAAAACCTGCAGGTACTCTGTTTACGAGGAAAGTTAGTGACCTGGTTTACTTTGTGCACAAATAAGGAGTTAAATTACAGCGTCTGCAAGTCTGACCTGACTTCACCTTAAACACACAAGCATGTGAATGATCATAAGAGTTAACGCAAAACCTGTTTACAAATCTAAACTATGAGTGTGTGTGATGTTTACTGACCCTCCTGCGTGTGTGTTTTCTGTCGTTTCTGCTGCAGAACTGTGACGAGCGCTTCCAATACAAGTACCAGCTGCGCTCCCACATGAGCATTCACATCGGGCACAAGCAGTTCATGTGCCAGTGGTGTGGGAAAGACTTTAACATGAAGCAGTATTTTGATGAGCACATGAAAACACACACAGGTGAGAAATAACGACTTTTACACCCCTGACTGTGCAGACTTTTCAGATTCATGGTTGTGACCTTAAGTGAGGAACTGATGCAAACAATGACAAAGAAAAGGAGGAAAACAAGTTTGCCAGCTATTGTTTATGTTCTATAGATCCTCCCAGTCCATAAATTATCGCTCACAATGAAAGATCAGGGTGTTGTTGACAGTGAAAGCATCAAACGTAGCCGTCAAGTGAGGTTATTCATGTGCACTGGATCCAGAGTAAAGTATACAGAGTTTCAAGATTCAAAGAGTTTATTATAATGTGCACAGCAAAGAAACTTGTCTCCTTATACAATGAAATTCTTTATTTGCTGTTCACCAGGAATGCAGACAATAAAATCTTAAAAAGTAGCCAAGAAGAAACACAAGAATAGAAATAATAATAGTAACAATATGCATATATATATAAAACTCCAGAGGAAAAAAGTACAGCAATTGAAAGTGCCATCAATGAATATAAAAATAGCAAAAAACTAATGAGTATATATACAAATGTAAATGTACGGAGGTGTAATGAGTCCAAAAAAAGACAAATGAAGGCAATGGGAGTGCGAATAGAAATCAAATTGTGTAAAATATGAGTGAAATGTGAAAACTCTCAGAGAGTATCCCAGTGTTTTACCTTTTGTAAAGTTAATAATACTCTAATTTGTGATTCGTCCTGCTTGTTTCTTGTGCATTATGTCGTCGATACCAACTGCCACATTGAAGGGGAGGACGTTTTTTTTTGTTATTCTGGTTTTGAATAAGCAAAACACACAAAAAGAACCGTAAAAAAATCCACAAAAGAAACTCTGTTTGCACATCTCCAAATTAACGCATAATGGAAAAGTTCAATATTTTGGTCACTCAGGTATTATGACTCATTTTACATGAAATGAATTATTTCAAGCCTTTATTTTTGTAAATGTTGATGATTATGGCTTACAGAAAATGAAAACTTAAAATTCAGTGTCTCAGAAAATGAGAACATTTTATATAAAAAGGAGATTTTATGTGTGTGCGTATGTTTGTTTTGTTTTTTTTTTTGTCTTGTTTTGTTTTATTTTTTTTATATTTCTTTTAGATCTGGTCGCATGATTATATCCTCTTGGAACCCTTATAGTTTTGCCATTGTCTATTTGAGGTGTGATACCGCTTAACATATTTTAAATTCAGACACTATGCAGTTGATCTTTTGAACGTGTAACCATTGTGTTTATATGTGTTGAAAAATGTACTTGAAAACGTAATAAGGATTCAAGGATTCAAGGAGTTTTATTGTCATTCAACCCATGTAAAACATGGGTGGGACGAAATTAGGTTACCCTGGTCCCGGAACAAGCCCAATCATAGAAATGAGAATAATGAATATATACAAATATACAATAAAAAAAGAGAATAAGAGAAGAACACAATCAACTAGCCTTTTTAACAAATAGACAGAATGAAATAATAAACAGTGCAAAAATTGAATAAATAAATTAAATAAATCATTAACAAAAAAAAAAAAAGGAGATTTTAAACAGAAATGTGAGGCCTCTGAATAGTTTCACTACTTTCTGACCTTTTTCCAAGTTTTCTTCCAACTATTACCCGTGTTTGGCGCTTTTTAACCATTCATGCCATTTTTCGCCACTTTTATTGCTTTACTTGCAAAGTTAGTTTTCAATAGTTTGTCTCTTTAGTTGGGCAGAGTTGAGTAACGCTGGTGAAAAGCATGAAACATCTTCTGCAAAAAAATGTATCGAATAATCTGACACCATTAGGTTAAAGAAATATTAGAATATTGCATCAGGTCATATTGCAGTTTGATCTAGCTTGCAGTTAATTGCATTTTAGATTAAATTACAAGATAATCTGCTGCAATATTCTAGTCCTATTGCAGTAGATGTTTTCTGCTCTACACCAGCGTAACTCGGCACTACTCAACCAAAGACACAAAATGTTGAAAACTGCCTTTGCAAGAGAAACGATGTTGAAAAGTAGCGAGAATGGCAAGAAACAGATGCATATTTAAGGTGGCAAAAATGGTCGAAAAGCAGTCAAATTTGGGAGAGAAATTGTCAGCAAGTAGCAAAAAATGAGTGAAAAGTGACTAAAATGGGCAAAAGCAGTCATGGGTAACTTAGAAATAAACTTTTCAGAGGCTTGGTATTTCTGTTTAAATCTCCTTTTTATTGATCTTATGTAATATTCTAATTTTCTGAGACACTGAATTTTGTGTTTTCATTATCTGCAAGCCATAATCATCACAATTCAAGAAATAAAGGCTTGAAATAATTGACTTAATGTGTAATGAGTCTATTTAATATCTGGGTTCCACTTTCTGAAATAAGTGATAAAAAATATTGAATTTTTTCATGATATTTAGATGTCCCTGTACAAGCAAACAGAGTTACTTTTGTGGATTTTTCCTCCTGTTTTTGTTTTTCTTATACAAAACAAGAACAGTAATAATAAGCACCCCCTTCAAGATGAGGAATTTAACAGTAATCGCAGAATAAATCACATTTAGATCATTTTTGTAAATCGTTAAGCTTGGATTCAAAGTTATGCAGCTAAAAAAAAAAAAGAGTGAAGTAACAGAAGTTGAGGGTGTTGGTGAGATGATTCATAAAGTGAGTTATCTATTGGCTAAAAAAGGAACGACACTACTCTCTCCCTGCAGAGCTTTACTATGTCTCGCCTGTTTCTCCCTTCTCTCTGCACATTACCTTCACAGGAGCAGCATTTAAATATCACACAGTCGTGAATAACAAAGACCAACATCACTCTGCTATGCTTGATCTTCACAGTTTATCTTTTGCATGTGAATAGAGACACAAAAGCCTAGATTTGAAGTCGTTTTTGCAGTCACATATCCTCATTCCGTTACTTCAAATTCTTCAAAGTTTAGACATGAAAGATTTGCCAAACAATGTCGTTCCCGGGCCCAAAAATAATCCAGCCAGCCAGTCACCAGGCACGGCCTATAAAAAGAAAGAAATGGGATGTTTCAAGGCGAGTGGAAAAAGCAGGAAGCCTGTGCCCAGATTTTAATGACAGGGGCATCTGTGCATCAAAGAAGGTCGTGCATACATCGTGGTTTATAATGACGACCTTAAACACATGCTGGATTACACGCTTCTGGTTTTCCATCCCTGCTGCGGCGCTATGTCTAAGACCAAACCGAGCCTCCCCGTCCTCTAGTGTTTCTCCTCCGTGGGTGGACACCCTGCTCCGCGTTGGTCGGCCCTCACGGTTTCTATTTGTGAGGTGTAATTACGCCGCCCTGTCCTCTCCCTGCTGCTACTTCAGCCTCCACCCAGAGGTGCCCAAATCTCAAACAGACTCCTCAAGCTCTGTCCACTTCTCACAAACCCTGCATGTTTTCCAGTGAGTGAAGTCTAACAGTGAGAGGATGAGCGCCGAGAGTGTCACCTTTTGATATTTAGCAGGTTTGGAGCAGCTTCTCATGCGGCAGAACGAGGCATTTACAGAGCCCTTGAGCAGCCTGCTTCCACCCGCCTGCGTGGGTGGTTGCAGGCACATTCAGCGGCTCCATGGAGGGAGGTTAATGAGAGCGGCATTCCTACGGAGCTGCTGTTGTTCGCTCTCACATCTCCCCTCCTCAAAGTGTGAATTGTAATAGCTTCCTGTGGAGTGGGTGGGTTGACAGCAGAGACTCTCAATACAAAATGGCAACTTATTAGCATTTTCAAAAAGAGAACTACTGCTGTCTGTGGAGAGAGAGGGTTGGAGGAAAAAAGTTAACTTTGTCGTTTTGATTGTTACAGTTGATTATTTTAATCAAACTGTCGTCTAAAAATGAGACTCATGCATCATTAAGTTTCTATGTCAATCTACAGTTGTGATCAAAGGTTTCCATCACCACATTAACACGAGTTGACACAAATGGGTTTAGATGTCTACTAAAGGTAACCATCCTCACCTGTGATCTATTTGCTTGTAATCAGTGTGTATGTATAAAAGGTCATTGAGTTTCTGAGCTCCTGACAGACACTTGCATCTTTCATCCAGTTCTGCACTGACATTTCTGGATTCTGAGTCATGAGGAAAGAAAAAGAACTGTCAAAGGCACAAAACAAGAAAGGGATATAAAAAGATATCCAAGGAACTGAGGATGCCAATAGGCAGAGTTCAAACTCCAATTAAGAAAAACAACTAAAATTATGGCTACAACTGCCAGAAAAATTGTTCGAGATGCAGAGAAAAAACCGCAGATAACTTCAGCTGAAATACAGGACTCTCTGAAAGAATGTGGTCTGGCTGTTTCAAGATTCACAATAAGGAGGCACTTGAGGAAAAATGGGCTGCATGGTCGAGTCGCCAGAAGAAAGACATTTCTACGCAAGTGCCACAAAGTTCCCTGCTTACAATACGCCAAACAGCACAGAGACAAGCCTCAAAACTTCTGGAACAAGGTCGTTTGGAGGTCAAGGCCGATTATGAAAGGTCCACCATTCCTACTGTGAAACACGGAGGTGGATCACTGATGTTTTGGGGATGTGTGAGCTACAAAGGCTCAGGAAACTTGGTCCAAACTGATGAATGAAGGATGAATGCAGCATGTTATCAGAAAATACTGGAGGAAAATTTACACTCATCAGCCCAGAAGCTGCACATGAGACGTACTTGGACATTCACACATGACAATGATCCAAAACACAAGGCCAAGTGGACCTGCCATTGGCTACAGCAGGGTAAAGTGAAGGTTCTGGAGTGGCCATCTCAGTCTCCTGACCTCAATATCATTGAGCCACTCTGGGGAGATCTCAAACCTGCAGTTCATGCATGAAAAAACAAGAATTTACAGGAACTGGAGGCTTTTTGCCAAGAAGAATGGTCAGTTTTACCATCTGAGAAAATAAAGACCCTCATCTACAACGAGCACAAAAGACTTCAAGCTATTATTGATGTTAAAGTAGGAAATACACGCTATTAAGAACTGGGGGATGGAAACTTTTGATCAGGGTCATTCTGGAAGCTTCTGTTGTCATTATGATTTAAAAAGAGTAAAAAAAGTTGTTTGTTAATAAATGTCTTCACAACTGTTTTTCCTCCCTGATTCCTCTTTTTTTTGTCCCCGTACAGGAGAGAAGCCTTTCATTTGTGAGATTTGTGGGAAGAGCTTCACCAGCCGGCCCAACATGAAGCGCCACCGCCGGACGCACACGGGGGAGAAGCCGTATCCCTGTGAAGTGTGTGGCCAGCGTTTCCGCTTCTCCAACATGCTCAAAGCACACAAAGAGAAGTGTTTCCGCGTCACCAGCCCCGTCGTTCTGCAGACCAGCGGCCCCCCTGTGCCTGTCCGCATTTTTGCCAACACCTTCTCCTCCTCTTCCTCGGCCGCCGGCCCCAGCCCCTCAGCCGCCGCCCCGGCCACCACCTCAGCTCCTCTGGGCCTCAGCCCGACGGGGGCGCCGTTACCTCCCCGAGGCCCCGTGGGGCACACGTTCTCCCACGTACAGCTCCACTCGACCCAGTCTCACCACCTCCCGACCCAGCAGCACCTCCCGAGCACACCCCAACACGCCCCCCCTCACCCCCACCATCACCTCGCCGTGCCCCCGGTCTCCCACCTGCCCCCACCCCCGGCACTTTTTAAGAGCGAGCCCTTGAACCACTGCGGGCATGAAGACAGCAGCTACTTGCACCACATGGCCCCCCCTGATAAGGGCCCCGGGGCCCCCCAGCACCACTGAACTCTGCTCCGGCTCTGCAGGCTCATCGCCTTGATTCTCCTCCTCTCCTCCGTCTCAGATGGTCGGGTTTATGGAGTCAGATTTGTGTCAAAAACATTGAACAAAACTTTATAAATTGCAAACAAAAAACAGGACTTTGAGGGAAATGATCTGAGTTTTACTTCTTCATCATCAGTTCTTTCGTTTATAATTCCCTCTTTTTCTTTCTCAGACTTTTGCTCTCAATGTCAGCTTTTTAGTTAGCGCTGCCTGAGTTTTTGCTCCAATTCTGGGACAAATAAACAACAAAAATGGATGCAAAAAAATGTTTGTAATGCAGATTTAGAAATATTTGGGTACAATTTTTTTAGTATATATACAATAGTCTTTAAAACAGTTACATGGGAGCCCATTTCACAAGTAAAAAAACGAAAAATGGAAACCTGGTTTTGCTAAGAATTTTGAGTTGAAAAGTCAAAATTTTGAAATAATGAATCAAAACTATGAGATACTGAAGTCACGATTTTGAGATAGAAAGCTGAAGTTTTGACTTTTTGTTGCATAACTTGACATTTTATCTCAAAATTATGATGTAATATTTGCCAAAACTCAAAAACTAGTCAGCCAATGAGGACGCAGTCCTCACAAAGCCCACCCACCTGAGAAGTTTGTGCCAGGATCACAAGCAAAAACTCAGGCAGCGCAAACAAAAAGCTGAAATTCAGAGCAAAATTCTGCTCTGTGAGAAAGAAGAAGAAGGAACAGTGAACAAAAAGACTGAGGTAAATAATCAAACTTTACTTCTTTATCATCAAAGTCTTGTTTGGGCCTGATTGAAGCACTAGGAGGCCGCCAAAAATGACATTTCTTTTCACATACTCTGATTTGTACGAGTTTTTTGTGCACGTCTATTGCGGCAAGACTTTCATAGTTTGAATTTTCCCTCTCCCGGAGTATCTGCCTCTTTCAACAAACTTGTCCTGCAGTTTTTTCTGATTATCTTCAAACCAGATATCTGTAAACGAGACAAATTGAGGATGAAAAGTTATTAAAGGATTTTTCCTAACCGGAACGGCGTGGCCACAAATTGCCATTGAAATCAGTGAGAAAGAAAAATCAACCCCTCTAACTCATACATACCATATTGCATGTATGTGACAAAGTAAGGCGCCCCCTACTGGCGACAGGAAGTCATGGCCATTACGTAGCCAGATCTTGCTGCAACATGCCCCGACATCATCGTTGCTTGCTGTTTTCATTTATTTGTTTGCAATTTAAAAAGTTTTGTTTCATGTTTTTGGCACAATTCTGATTCGTCGTGAGCTAAACGTGCACATCAGTGCGCGCTCCACATTATTTAAGCTACACCTCCATCACCTGACAGATCCCACAACCTCTTGATTCTCTCTGGTGTACATTTTCTTATCAAAGCGACCTCTGTGTGAGCTCTGTGCTGTACATTCACGGGTGTAAAGTTCCTCCTTCTCACTGAAAGCTGCTGATGGACGTTGACGTGTGTTTCCTGGGCTTCAGGGGTCATCAGAGATCAGTGTCGCTGAACTTTCCCCCCCGTCGTGTCAAGTTGGTTGAACACTGGTCAGGACTCGTGCATAGCAATACTCAACCTGTCCTCCCGGCTGCGCCGCAGAGCCCGGGCCCCCGTACTAATGTTTAATGAATGTTGGAACTGGTTCTACCTGAATCCTCCTCAGTCTCGAGGCTTTTCCGTCAAAAGGTTAACAGCAGTGGTGCCAGAGGTTAAAGTAAGAGCGGAGGGGGGTATTTTTGTAAAGGAAACTTGGACAAAAGGTTTTGTAAATGTTGGTTGAATCCAGATTCTCGGGATTCTTCTCAAGGTTTTCAACGGTGCTTTCCATTCCAGTACAGAAACTATTTCTTAAATTAGCTTTTCCATTTGATTTCAGATGTGTTATTGTACAAAAGAACGATGTATTACGTCAGTCAGAACGTGTCTTTTTTTGAGATTTGACCAGATGTTTTATGATGAAGAGACACAAGTTATGCAGGACATGCCACACACACACACTTACACACTCAAGCACACACACACACAACAAACAAAGACCACACAGACACTGATTTACTCGCCATGATCAGTGCTTCAACCTCAGCTCTCAGTACAGATGCTTATAGATAACTCAAATACTGCCACTGTGAGGGGCCCGACTCACGGCCCCATCAGGATTTAACCCCGCCTCCTTTCGCTGCTGTCCAATCGATACGGGTTACCACGTTAAAGGTCATTAGACTCACTCAGTATACACACCTGGACCTTTTTCATCATAAAGGCAAATATGCATATTCCTCTCAGCTTGGACTCCACAGTACTTTTTTTTTTCTTTTCAGGGGGGGGTCTCATGTGATGTAAGGGGGTTTTATTTTTCAGTATCATACTGACATACTTTGATCCACACAGGCAAACGCGTGTCTAAACCTGTCGAATGTTGCCTACGCAGAAACGATGGCTGACGAGTCGCTCATACATTCTGTCTTTCTAATGTTCTCTGCTCAGTTTTAAGCTCATGAATGGTTCTGCAGTGTAGATAAACTGTTGTTAGCACATGATAGGACATGTCAGGATATAAAGCAGTGACTTCTAATACTTTGAATTCTTGTATAGATACGCAAATATGTGATCGAATCAGCGAGAGAAATTACATTATTGATGTAAGAGCCGATGGTGTGAATGTTTTTTTTTTTGTTTTTTTTTTCGTCGTTGTTGTTGTTTAAAGAAGCAGAAATGAGTTTGGTTTGCCTGGTTGGCGGCTGTGAGATGTGTGTATAGGAGTAGCATTGAGCCATGAGTGAAAGAGAGAGAGAGAGAGAGAGAGAGAGAGAGAGAGAGTGTGCATGCATCAGTCTCTACCAGTCGATGTGTCTGGTGTTTCCCAGTGCTCTTGTACCAAAAGCTGCTTTTACACAGTGTGCCCCATACGCTATAAATGGAGATTAGCAGTACATTTAACACACCCTGAAACTGAATCCAGTCTGAAGTGGTTCAGCTCAGTAGTTTAGGACGCCCCCCCCCCCTTTCTTTATTCAAGGCCTGCGATTATCCTGCCATCTCCGTGGGTCTTAACACCGCTGCATTATCTGCTTCACCCTGTCCCCTCTGTTCACTGCTGTGCTTCAGCATTTTTGCAGTATGGATCTTTTTTGTCTTGTATTTTTTTTTTTTTTTTTTTATAATTTGAAAGCCTTTTTTTTTTTCATGTGTGTGTTTTCTCTGCACTTTACTGCTGCGTAGGAGAAGCGCAGGGAAAGGAGGGACTGACAATGCATTGTTGGAACAGAGTGCAGTCACGGCTGCACGGTGGGGAAAAGGTGGAGGCGATGACTTTGAGTGGATGTTTTTTTTTTAGGCAAGGAAAGGAGGAGGGTGGTGAGGAGGGGACCAGAGCAAGAAACAAGACATTTCCCGTTTCATAATTCTCTGAGAAAAGACACATTTACGCCGACGTTATCCAAAAAAGGTTCCTGTCATTAACAAAGTTCGATTTTTGCCTTTATTCTAAACGATTCCCTTATCGATTCATTCCATTACACCGGTGCAGACAAATCTTACATTTACTATTCTGCCCAAACTAGCTTTATTGAGCAGAAAAATGCCGGTTTTCTGAGAAACTCTGATTCATATAGAAGCCCATTTATGCCAGTTAAAAATATAAGACAATATTTTGACTTTCTTACCCCAAAATCTTGACTAAGTTGTCTGAAAATTTTGACTTTTTTTCCTCCTAATTTTGGCTTTTTTCTAAAATAAACTTTAGTGTATCTCAAAATTTTGATTTAATTTAAGACCAAAAAAACTCAAATCAATTAGATACACAGACAAAATCTTGACTTATCTCATATTTTTGACTTCTTTTCTCCTAATTGTGACTTTTTTCTTCATTTTTTTTAACTTTCTGTCAAAATTTTTACCACTATCGTCTTAAATTTTTGAATTTCTTAACCCAAAGTTTTGAATTTACATGTCATACTTTTTATTTCTTTAATCTCAAAATTAAAGAAGAAGAAAACCTCAAATTTATGGGATAAAAAGACAAATTCTTGATTCATCATTCATTCTCTGATTTACTTTATCTCAAAATTTTTATCATAATGGTCTTAAAATTTTGAATTTTTTCCCCCCAAAGTTTTGAATTTACATCTCTCTCTTTTTTTTTTTTTATCTCAAAGTCTTGTATTTTTTGAGACAAAAAATAATCGTGACCAAGCCAAATTTTTGTTTTTTATTTTGTAAACTGGGTGAAATAGGCTCCCATAGAGTTAAAATTTTCTGCTTAAAGTTCTAACTCAGAAGCTGTTAAACTAAACAGTCAAAGGAATGTACATTATTCTCTCAGAAATTATTCAGATTCAATACATTTAATATGTTGTTTATCTCAGAATGAACCAAAATTATGGAGAAAAAATAGCACTAGCTTCACGCTAACATGAATGGGAAAATGCATTGATACGCTAGTGATTAGCATTCATCATATAACTTTGATTTTAAAACGGAATTTCAACTTTTATCACAGAAACATATCAAGATAAATATTTGTGAACAATACCTAAAACTCAAACAACTCAAAACATTGTTAACAAACAACAAAACAAAACATTGACGTCACCTGATGTGCGATTTTTTATTTTATTTTAGAGGTATCTAAATCCAGCGACCGATATCAATTATTTACTTATGACCTTAATAGCATTTTGTTGATGCAGAAAACCTGTAAAACTACTTTTTGAACACAGAAAACTCACAGGATGAATTGATAAGGGAATTGATAAGAGCTTTGTTATCAATAAAATCTCATTAATACCCATAATACCCAGCGGTTCATTCTTCTGTTCTTCTTCACTCATGGAGTTTCTCTCCATCATGTTCTGTTTGGTCTCAGTTCGCTTAACGATTCTCCTCCTCCTTTCTTTGTTTTATAGAATGCACTTTCTACTAAAATTCTTGGCTAGTTAAGAAAAATAACATTGCGTGTTCTTTAAAGATGTTTTAAAATCAATATACTTTTCCCCTTTGTATTTTTAACCACTTAATGTAGCATTGCTTATTTTATTATTATTGTATCTGGTACAAAAATGTGCAGCTTTATAATGTCCTGGTTTGTCCTGTTTTTTGTATGTTATCTGGAGTTTGGGGAGAAGTGAAAAGTTGGGCCTTTTTTAATAATGTACATTTAACTGACTGCTAACTTTGAAAGTAAAAACAAGTAGCCATGATTATCACAGATGTGTGTGTGTGTGAGTGTTTTGTGTTTGTGGAGACCATGAAGAGGTCAGTGGGTTTATTTTCAGGTGTTTTTCACAGGAACGGAGCTCCTGCCCCTTTTTTTTTTTCTCTCTTTTGGGTTCATGGAGTTCACCTGTTCACGTCTGCAGGCAGACGCCAAACATGACAACACAGTCAGCTGCTGAAGTTTCACTTCCTCCTTTGTGACCGCGTCCTTCTCTTTTGATGTGCAAAAGCATAAAAATGACAGCGAAGCTTTAGAATGATGTTTTTCTGTTTTGCAGGAAGAGTCTCTAAGGGCTATTTGTGGTCAGGGCCTTTTCTATCAGTGACCTCTGGCACAGATAAACGGGGTCAATGCACAGCTGCAGAACTTTAGTGTTAAGTTTCCATCAGGGCTGAAACATCCACAAAAATAACCTTATTGTGAGTTATTGTGCCATTTTTATTTCTGTTTAAATTCCCAATCTTATCTGTTGTTAAACAAACACAAGCAATAAATCCTTATTCCATTAAAAAGAGCTTCGTATTAGAAGAATAACTTTAAAATTAAGAGTTATTTTGATTCATATGGCAAATTTTACATTCCTCACTATATGGAGGGGATGTTTTTTTTTATTCTTTTGAACAAGAAAAACACAAACATGAGGGAGAAAGGAAGGTTTTTTTTTTTGTTAAAAAAATCCACGAAAGAAGTCTTTTTATAGGTTCAGCTCAAAAATTAAAATATGAAAAAGTTTGACATTTTTGGTCTCTTATTTCAGAACATAAAACTCAGATACTATAAGGACTTATCATACATAAAGTGCTGTATTTCAAGCCTTTATTTCTCAAAATGTGGATGATTTTGGCCTACAGATAATGAAGAAAGAAAATTAGAACATTACATAAGATCAATAAAAAAGGTGGTTTTAAACAAAAAAGTCAGGCATTGGAAAAGTATTTTAATTTCTACACTGCAAAAACTCAAATCTAAGTAAGTGTTACGGTATTGATTTTTGTCTGAATTGTTAATGATAATAATAATAATACATTTTATTTCAAAGCGCCTTTCAATGCACCCAAGGTCGCTTTACAAAGGGTAAAAACACATAAAACAAAATAGAGTTAAAAACAGCAACATGAAAGCAAGAGAGTGAGGGACAATATGGAGCAGCTAAAGACAGTAGGTATTTTGAAAAAATATGATATGATATGATATGGGCAACATTCAGCTAACAAGTCCAGAAAAATGTCTTATTACAAGTTATTTAAAGACAAAAAATGACGTCTGAAATACTTGAAACGAGTAATGAAATCTGCCAATGCGGCAAAAAAAAAAAGCATGTCAGGTTTCCTGAAATAATAATAATGTCTCAATCCAAGAAACCTTTTTTTCTTACACCACTGCTAGATTTTTCTTTTCATGTTTTATTAACTTTTGAAAAAATTGGTCTAGTACAGCCGTTCCCAACCTGTGGGCCGCGGCCCCCCCGGCGGGCCGTGAAAGTATTGCGAATGGGCCGCCGAATTCCCCAAAAAAAGTCTGGTCCAAGTGAAGTGTAAATACAAGATACAAATAAACCGAATAATGTTAAGAATGTTAAAACTCAGCCATGTTTAAAGGAAATTAACAATGTTCAGATATTCATATATAAAGAATAGTCCTTTAAGAAGGCGTGTTACAGCCAAATAGGTAACATGACCTGAAACTTAACAATGAATTGTGACAAGTTGTTACATTTTGGGGAAAAAGTTATGATGTTTTGGGCTCAGCATCTGATATATTATTGAAAAGTTATTACATTTTGGGTTGCTGTTACATTTCAGGTCATTGTTACGAATAACAAGGCATTTTATATGAACAAAGTAATTGTTTTATTATCATTTTATTGACTTAATTCTTGTTATTGTTTTTATGTGACTGACTGTATGGCTGACTATGAAACATGTGCTGCTGTCTTGGCCAGGACTCCCTTGAAAAAGGTTTTTTCTTTTTATCTCAATGAGAAAACTCCTGGTAAAATAAAGGTTCAACAAGAAAATAAAAAATATCCTCCATACTGATTGGGTCAAAGTAGGGCCCCAAAATTTTTGAGACTTAAAAGTGGGCCCTGAGTTGGAAAAGGTTGGGAATCACTGGTCTAGTAAATATGGCTCATATCAAGACAGAAAAGACAATTTTTTACTAAAAAATAAGACATAAATGCTTAGATGTTCAGTTCCTCGTGACTGCTTTTTGTTCATTTTAGTCACTTTTGACTCACTTCAGGAACTTTCTGACCATTTTTACCCCTTTAAACTTGATATTTTTGCTTCCTCTTGCTGTTTTTGCCATTTTTTAGCACCAAGATTGTTGCTACCCCAAAGGTAGTTTTCAACAGTCTGTCTCTTAAGGTGAGTAAACATCTACTGTAAAAAATTGTTTCTGGTATTTTGACACAAGGTTGAAGAAATATTACACTATCTGTGGTTAGAAGTCCTAGTTTCCTCAAACAGGCTTCATTTCCTTTAATCGCCAAGCCTTCCCTCCATCACAGTCGTTGTTTTCAGGTGGTGCAGAGTGAGTCCTGTGAGGTATCAGAGCGAGGAAAGGCTGCGTGACTCACTGACGGTGAGTGGGTGGTCAGGTAGTGAGGCTCACTTCACGAGCACAGGAGATAATAACACGCTGCCTGTACATCTCCATTCCCATTTGGGGTTTGAAAATAGTCTGCCACCCCAGCTGTTAGTCATTACGCCCGGTGGTGGTGGTGGCGGTGCAGGGGAGGGAGGGGGCTGCGTCTGTCAGCAGGCAGATAAGGAGGAAAGGGCTTCTCGCTGGGTTTTTCTGGGGAGTGTTCGCTGCTCGGGAAGCGGAGGATCGCTTCATTAATCAGTGTGTTTGTAAAGTTTGTTCTGAAATGGCCTGCTGAGAAACATCCCTCTCACTGTGGAGCTGATGTTTGTTACTAAAAGAAAACAAGTCTGCACAGTGTTATACACACTTCACTTTTACCTGGTGTTTACTGTTTTCCTTACAGCAGAGGTCAGAGGTCAGATCCAGAGCAGCAGCATGTTTTCTCCGGCTTTGACTCTGACCTGAATTCTTATCTTCCTGCTGCAGCGGAAAAATCTTTGACTGTCGGTTTACTCGAATAATAAAACTGCACATGAATTACATTCCTCTCCTTACAGGCTAAAGGGATTCTTTGTGTTAAATTATGAAACATGATTGACTAATCTGGACTAATACACTTGAAGTCAGTTAAATATGTCCCTGTGACTGGATCAAACTTGGTACCATTCACCAACTTTGGACTGCACACGGCTCCAAACTCTAAAACTACATTCAATTCAATACAACTGGAAAAAAAACAAGAAAACACAGCTGTTCGGATCATTCCACAGGTGAACAGGTTCATTAGAAACAGGTGAGGCTCAGTCCTTCACAAGCAAAGATGGAGCCAGGTTCACCACTTTGTCAACAACTGCGTGAGCAAATAGTCCAACAGTTTAAGAACAATGTTTCTCAACTTTGTCCAACTGCAGGAATTGATGGATTTCATCATCTAAAGTCCATAATATCATCAAAAGATTCAGAGAATCTGGAGAAATCTCCGCACGTAAGCAGCAAGGGCCAAAACCAACATTGAATGGCCGTGACCTTTGACCCCTCAGGCGGCGCTGCATTAAAAACCCACATCATTGTGTAAAGGATATTAGCACGTGGGCTCAGGAACACTTCAGAAAACCATTGTCAGTTAACACAGTTCATCACTACATCTACAAGTGACAGTTCAAACTCTACCATGCAAAGACAAAGTCAGACATCAACAACACACACAAACGCCGCAGAACTCTTTTTGGAAATCATGGACGTGGTGTCCTCTGGGCCAAAGAGGAAAAGGATAATCTGGATTGTTCTCAGCACAAAGTTCAAAAGCAGCATCTGTGATGGTATGGGGGTGTGTTAGTGCCCATGGCATCATGGGTAACTGTCCCAGTATCTGTGAAGGCAGCATTAATGCTGAAAGGTACAAACAGGTTTTGGAGCAACATCTGCTGCCATCCAAGACACTTTGTCTTTTTCAGGGACGTCCCTGATTATTTCAGCAAGACAATGAAACCAAGACACATTCTGCTCCTGTTACAACAGCGTGGCTC
>RPOG01003960.1:9384-45584 GCA_008086565.1 Thalassoma bifasciatum | reverse complement strand
TATTAGTAGATTTTGGTGCATCATTTTTAATGTAATAGCTCTTAAGCTTGTAGTTCAAGTTGTTGTTTTTTCTTTCATTTTTCTAGATGACTGTTTTGTGTTAATATTGTCAATTTGAAATAGCTGTCATTTGCTTATTCTCTACTAAGAGTTCTTACCTTTATAATTTTTAAATGCTACATGACCCTAATTAATTAAAATGACTTAATAACCATTGTAAATACGGTATTTGTGCAAACCCCATTTTCATTCATTTCAATTGCTAGTGTTCTATAAATGACTTTTTTTGTCTAGACACCATTTCTCTTTATGAAATAAAGAAACATGCATATCAATCTTTGTTTTCTGTCATCTATTAAACAGAGCAATGACAAAATGTTGAATGTTGGTCAATACTGAAGCTGCGTTTGTTCAGCTTTTGTGCCACTGGGGGGCAGCAGTGAAGAAACAGCATTATTAGGTTTTCATAATCAGTGAATTCATAAAGGTCTGTTGCTTAACTGTGAATTAAGGAAATAAAAAAAAATCTTTATTAATTAAAGGAGGGAAATTTCAAATGAAAAACTGGAAGCTTTACTTTGGAATTTAACATGCGGTAAATAAATAACTGCTCAGTTTTCTCTATTGTGGTTTGTACTTGGGTTAGATATTTTCCCAAACCAATAGGTAGATCAGGCCCCAGGAAGAGACAGCAGATTTCACAGGGATCCTGGAAATAATAATAATAATAATAATAATAATAATAATAATAATAATAATAATACATTTTATCTAAAAAAGTGCCTTTCTTGACACCCCAAGACACTTTCCAGCAAGAATAAAAGCAGAAGTGCACAACACAAATAATTAAACCAACAAGCACAGCAAGTGAATCAAATGAAAAGGAAATGGGCTACAGGGAAAATGCAGATCTGAACAGGTGTGTTTTGAGTTTTAATTTGAAAAGGGTTAGTGAGTCATAGTTCCTGATGTCCGGTGAGAAATAAAGCTTTTGTTTTGTTTTGGTTTTTGCAGCTGTGGCTGTTTAGATTCGGCTGCAAACAAAACACAATCAACTGCTATAGTTCATAGTTAACTAAATATTCCTTTTCTCTTTTTTAAGAGCAGAGTGGGCATAGTCCGCTTTCTTAAGCACAAGTTAAACTACAGTCCAACTAAACAGTTTGTCGAGATATGAGCCATCTCTCAGACCAACATTGGCTCTCAGTGAAGAGCTAAAATTTGGGTAATGGGTCAGCTTCAGATACTCCACCACCAGCACAGTAACAGCCACAGTGAAAGTCTCTCGAAGATAAAAAGCTGCATTCTAAATAGACAAGTAGGAATATCTGTCCCTCTACAGCAGCCGTTCTCAACCTGGAGGTCCTGACCCCAATTGGGGTCGCGAGGTGATTCTCGGGGGTCCTCAAATCATTAAAAAAAAAAAAATTAGCCTGGATGCAGTTTTTCCATCAGCTGAATAATAAATGAATATATAAATAAAGAAATATGTCAACCTGTTCCAGATTTATTTTCAATACAAGATGACTTTTGGTTTAAGATAAAAAATTAACTATGGCGATTTTGCTGTTTAAAATATACCTTTACAAATTTCATTAAAACAGAACCCTAAAATCTCTCTCTAAATTTTTTGTTTTTCTAAACGAATTAAAAATGTTCATTCAATCACGGGAAAAGATGAAAAGACCAGAAACACACACACACACAAAAAAAATCATTTACAACTACTATTCCCTTCCAATGCTTCATTTCATTTCATTATTTTTCTGTATATTTTATGAACTTATATGAACAATCTAAGGTTAGTGTTCCTGTAACTTCACCACTGATTGATATACTAAATTAATGACTGAAATGCCAAATGTACTCATGGTTTATTTTCCATATTTCTGAAAAAAAATTAAACGTTAGAAAAAAAAATCTAAGAGTTCAACTCTCTGAAACAGAAATCCAGAGTAGTATACTACAAAACAAACCCAACAAAACAGTTATACTAGGTACAACCTACTACATGTAATAGGCGGTTTGGATAACAGCCCAGCTGTTAGTGCTGAATGACTGATGATCCAGAGCAATTTCTCTAAATCTGCATAAAAAGTGATGTTTTAGGGCTAAATTTGGAAAATGCTGTTATTTGTAGCATGTGTAACTTTACAATCAGTGCCCCATATGAGTGACAAACAGGAAAAGTTCAGCCTTTATGGTCTGTGCAGGCTATAATGGCTGCAGACCTTGAAGTGGGACACAACTCCAGACTGGTCCTGGAAGCTCAAAAGTTTCAACCTCTGTTCTTCCACTTATGTTTTACTCCCTCACACCAGAGATGGAAGGAAATGAAGAGTGGAGAGAAAGAATGAGGACATTTGTTTTAGGAGAAGTGAGACGACCTTTCCTCACGTGAAGGGAGGTCTTTCAGTGACTAAGAACATCTGTCACTGTCACTCAACTAACAGCTGTTGATGCGTCTGCACAGGTGTGATGTCGTCACCAGAAGGAGAACACGTCCCATCGGGAAAGTCAGAAAATCAGCAGAGAGAAAGTCATGGTGGTTTAGTTTTCTCTCTCTTCTCTGACTCTTGGATGTGAGGAAATGTCCAGATTTCAGGAGCTTAAAGATTTCTTGGAGCGGCGGCTGCTCACTGCGGTTATCAGAGACCTGGGAGAAGGAAGAACAGTTTCTGGATACGAAGAGGAGCTGAAGAGACAAAGAAAACTACTGGATGTGATTTTAATCCCTGAGATAAAGCTGCACAGAGCAGGTTGGTTTATCTACATGTGTCTGATAATGTTTCTGGGTTAAAGTTCATAGACCTAAACTCTGACTAAATAGGGTTTAATTCATGAAAAATAACTGTACATTCATCTGTAATTGTGGAGTGTGATGTGGATTTACTGTGCAGAAAAAAAAGGTTTGTGCAAGTTTTTAGTGTTAAAAACACAGATTATATTACAAGGGTGGCCCCTGGCCAAATTGAGACCCAAAGCAGAACTTTACTCTGAGCCCCCCAACCTTTCCACCCCTCTCACACACACACACACACACACACACGCGCGCTCACACACACAAGTTCAGAATATCCATTTTATGGTGTCAGCTGTTTCAGCCCTCATGTTTTTTTTTTATCCTCCCATTGGTAAAACATCTGCCTGTTAGTATTTGGACATTTAGAGTTCTCAGTGTTGTTCTAAAAGAGTCACTGTGCATGTTTCTGTGATGAAAGTTGAAATTCTGTTGAAACCAAAGCTATATTGATGTATGCTAACCTCTTTCCATAAATTCTAGCACCAAGCTAGCACTATGTACTATGTCACTTTTGGTACAATCGTAGATGAGAAACATGATGAATGTATTGAATATGAATCTTTAGTGAGACAGTAATGTACGTTTCTTTGTGTGTTCAGTTTTACAGCTTCTTTAGTAAAACTTTAAGTGGAAAATCTTGAATCAAAGTTTTCTGGGGAAACTGTTATCTATCTGCTAAGCTAAGCTAGCTGGGGGAGAACAGAGGACATAAGGTTTCTCAGCCCTTGCAGCAGTTTAACATTGGTGTGTATGTGGTGGAATGTTCAAACTGTAGAGTGAGGATTTGAATTTTAGAGTGTGGACCAGGAGAGAAATCACCTGGAAACTTTTTAGATAAACAGGCCTAGAGGCCACAAATTTCACTCCACATCCTCAAATTTGGGCTCAAAACGTAGGTAATCTTATTCTGCTTCTGATTAAGGACACTTGACACCAAAAGGACAAAGAACAAAGCTTGTAGGTGGCTAACTGTCACAGAAAGTCATCATCTGTCCCCATCTGCTCTAATGTTAATTTTCAGGGGACTTTCTGAGAGATTGAGAAAAAGTTACACTTTTTTAACTCACATTTCTGGTAAAACCTGTGGCTCCACAGACATGAAATTTACATCAATAGAAACTCCTAAGCCTTGTGAGGCTCACGGAAGTTTTGTTTTTCTGCTAGCTCTTAAGGATTTTGCTAAACTGAAGGAGATTCACACCCCGTCCACCTCCTTGAATCCAGCTCCTCATCAACTGTCTGTCAGTTAAATCAAACAGCTGCAGCTTCAAACAGCCTAACGAGCAGGTTACCATGGAGACCTGTGATCTGACACACCTGTTTATACCTACAGATCAAAACACTGATGAAGAAAGATACTCAAGTGATTGTTTCTCTGCATCACTGACCAACACACAGCACACCAGCACACCAGCACATCAAACATACACACACACACACACACACACACTCACTTTACTGTCTCAAACATCTAATAATTCAGATAGTTCCTACANTAAGCCTTGTGAGGCTCACGGAAGTTTTGTTTTTCTGCTAGCTCTTAAGGATTTTGCTAAACTGAAGGAGATTCACACCCCGTCCACCTCCTTGAATCCAGCTCCTCATCAACTGTCTGTCAGTTAAATCAAACAGCTGCAGCTTCAAACAGCCTAACGAGCAGGTTACCATGGAGACCTGTGATCTGACACACCTGTTTATACCTACAGATCAAAACACTGATGAAGAAAGATACTCAAGTGATTGTTTCTCTGCATCACTGACCAACACACAGCACACCAGCACACCAGCACATCAAACATACACACACACACACACACACACACTCACTTTACTGTCTCAAACATCTAATAATTCAGATAGTTCCTACACAACTTGGGATAAAATATTCTTTCATTGTGATTAATTGATTTCCTTTAATTCAGATGATTCTTGAATTCATCCATCTATATTTTCAATTTGGAAATTATTCCATTCATCCATTCAGCTAAGATTTCATGTTCGTGAGTTCTCCTTCAACATTTTGCATTCAGCAGTTCATTGCAAGCTTTTTCAAGATTCATTCAACCATTTTCAGATAAATTCAGTCATTCAGCTTATTCAGGATTCTGCATTAGCAGTTCAGCACATGCTGCTTCAGCCTCTGCAGCCTCCTCTAGTTGGAATTGGGGTTTTACTAAGATGCAATTTTATGATGCGTGAACAGCTGTGGTCACTTCTGGCTCAAGTCTCACAGGAGTGGATTTTCAGTCGTTTTCTGTCAAATGAAGGCTGGGCACAAATGGAAAAAAAAAAAAACGTCATCTCATCATTCGGGTATGGGGGTGAGATTTGTGCTTCTAGAAACTGAATTTGAATTTTTGTATCAAAGTTGAAAAGCCATTCTGTATTGACATAGAATCTGAAAACTGAATCTGAATTTTGCGAATCGAAATTGAATTTTGTTTTTGAATTTAAGTAGGTAAGATACAATTTCAAAACAGATGAGTTCAATTTCACAACATTGGATATTATTTCAGATCATGCCTTTCAAATTCAATACAAAAATTCAAACTCAGTTTCTAGTGGCACAAATATCACCCCAAATATCGTTCTCTCTCTCTCTCTCTCTCTCTCTCTCTCTCTCTCTCTCTCACACACACACACACACACACACACACATTATGCAATAGCAGAAAAATTGACCATAATAATGACCATAGCCACAGAATCACAAAGTGCTACATTTTGAACTGTTTCTCATAAAACATCCTGTGTGCATCTCCGTCTCCATTTTTTGAAATACATGTGTGAAAAATCAGGAGATCCTTAAGACTCAACTCAGAAAAAATACAACATGAAAAACTATCTCTTCCCAACAATCAGCACTCAACTAAAAACGATCACTTCTGCACAATTGCGATGTTGTGTCGAGCGGAGGAACAATACAAAGATAAACAGCTTTTCTATTTTAAGTTTTGATGATGCTAATGATATTTTAGAATAGCCTGGCATATTTTAATGGGGCACAGGAACACACAAAGAGCCAGAATTAAATACACGCTTGGAGAAATGCAGCTTTGCTGTGTATAATATCAACACACACAAAGAAAACAACTGACCTTGACTTATAGGGCACTAAAGGGCAGGAGTTGTAGCTTATATGTACAGTTCAGGTGGATAGGTGGGTTTATATTAAAGAGTTAGACTCCAGTGAGAGAAACTTTTCACCTTTGAAATACATGAATCCATATCTTTGGTGAACAGATGTGTGTAAACAGGTGAACTCCACCTTCAGTTCTTCTTTGAGATCAATGTCTCAACAAGCAGGAGGCTCCTGGAATCATTTGTCCACTTTATGAGATTGTCATTAGAGTTCAGCAGCAGAGCTGAAAATAAAGATGCTGAGTTTTTTTTTCATCTTTCAGATTGTCTTTTCCATCAGGAAGATGATGTAATATCTCCTGAATGTTTGTTGACTGTGTCCTGCAGATGTTGAGCTCCTAATGGTGAAGAAAGAGGAGCTTCCCCCTGAGCAGCAGGAGAGGAGCCCCTATCCAGACCAGGAGGAGAAGGAGTCCCCACTCATTAAAGAGGAAGAGGAGGAAGTGTGGATGGGTCAGGGGAGAGAGCAGCTTCAAGGACTGGAGGAGGCTGATACCAAGTTCCTGTTTCCTTCAGTCCATATGAAGAGTGAAAATGATGAAGAGAAACCTCAGTCCTCACTGCTTCATCACAGACTAACTGAGCATATGGAAACAGCAGCTGGTGGAGAGGACTGTGGAAGAGCAGAACCAGCAAGGAGCTCACATCCACAAAGACTTTTACAACCAGAGATTGAGGTTCAGACCAAAACCTCCTCAGATACTGGACCAGGGTCTGAAGATGGAGCAGATGATTGGAAGGAGACCAGAGACTGTCTGATAAAATCAAAATCTGCCACAAACAAAACAGCAGAGACTGTAAAGAACAGCAGTCATCCTGTGACTGGGAAAAGCATCCATGAGGTCTCTCTCACAGAAAAGAGACCTTTCAGCTGCTCTGAATGTGGGAAAGACTTTAGCTGTAAAAGTCGTTTAATACAACATATGTTTGTTCACACGAAAGAAAAACCTCTCAGCTGCTCTGAATGTGGGAAAAGATTTAGCACAAAAGGAAAACTCAACGCACATATGCTTGTTCACACTGAGGAAAAGCCATACAGCTGCTCCGAATGTGGTACAAAATTCGTCCGAAAACATGCTCTGAAAGGACATATGTTAGTTCACTCCAAAGAAAAGCCGCACATCTGCTCTGAATGTAATAAAAAATTCAGCCGAAAACGCAATCTGGCTGCACATATGTTGGTTCACACTAAAGAAAAGCCATACAGCTGCTCTGAGTGTGGCAAAAGTTTTAGCAAAAAAGGAAATATGATTACGCATATGATGATTCACGCTAAAGAAAGACCCTACAGCTGCTCTGAGTGTGGGAAAGGATTCAATTTAAAAAGAAATCTGGTTGTACACATGTTGATTCACACAAAAGAAAAACCTTACAGCTGCTCTGAGTGTGGGAGAGGATTTAATGTTAAAGGAAATCTGGTTGCACATATGTCGATTCACAAAAAACCCCAAAAACCTTTCAGCTGCTCTGTCTGTGGGAAAAGATTTAACAGCAAAAGAAGTCTGACAACACATGATTGTTTGTAAGTGAAGATACGATTCAGCTGCTCTCAGTCTGGAGTCAAATTTTCCCGAAAACTGACTTCACACAGTAACCAACAGATGTGTAACAAGCCACTTTTATGCTGTCATCGCTGTCCAATGAAAATTACGTTCATCTATGTTAAACATCCAAACTGAAAGAGCTTACAGTACCATGAGCAAATTTTAATTAAGAGGTTTTACAATTTAACGATTTGACTTGTGTGTAGCAGGATTTTAAATGTTTATAGTTAGAGTTTGTTTTCTCCTTTTATTTACTAAAGTGGTCCTTGTAGGTGCTCATAAAAGGCGGAAAGTTACAAGACTAAATCAAGTTCAGACAAAGGGGTGGCTCGAGGTAACAGACTTCAAGGTATAAGGTCTTTCCTCCCCCCAAAAAACTCAAAAGTAATCCACCACTTTGCAGACAAACAGTTGAACTAAAACTGAGCTGGTCAAATCACCCAAAAGTCAACAAATCCACCTGGAGAATGGAATCCAAATCATGAAAACTTCTTTTTGCCCACACGAGGCGGGTCTCTCCCACAGCTGGGTGAAAAAACACTTCTGATACTTTACATACACAGTCACAGTTTTATCAAGTGTTTTACGTGATGTTTCTTTTGTTACTTCTCTCTTCAGCA
The DNA here is from genome assembly GCA_008086565.1 of Thalassoma bifasciatum. Taxonomy (NCBI): domain Eukaryota; kingdom Metazoa; phylum Chordata; class Actinopteri; order Labriformes; family Labridae; genus Thalassoma; species Thalassoma bifasciatum. The sequence continues at coordinate 37,476 of RPOG01003960.1, read as the reverse complement.
GCTACGTCATATCCTCCTTGAATAAATTTCTGGATTTGATGATGTAAAATTATATGTTTGTAATAAAACAAAATGTCTTCATTTAATCTATACATTACTGTGAAAAGATTTTATTTTCACACCACAGTAACCAAATCCATGTCTCTCTTATGATTTGAGCACCCATGTTTTCTTCATTTCTTTTGACCTCTGGTTTTTTAATGTGGCACTGTCACAGTTTGGAGGAAACCTCCTCAGCTGCTCTGAATGAAGCAGATTCTCTTTGTGCTCTGAGTTAAAAAGTGTGTGTTGTTAAAAATTTGTGAAATGTATATCATTTAAATAAACCTGTGGCTTTTAACAAGATACATGTGAGCATGTTCATTTATGAAGTAGTTTAGTGAACCCTAGCAGAGGTGGTTTTAGGTTTTCTGAATCAGAATTAGTTAAAGCAGCTGTCACCTCCTGCAGCTGTCACCTCCTGCAGCTGTCACCTCCTGCAGTTCACTGCCCCCAATGCTTTGCATTCTAAATAAAGAAACTGTTAAACTATCTTTGAGCAGCATAAAGAAGGTATCTGAAGACTGTAGGGGGACTCTACAATGGACTGCTTGTTCAGATCAATGATCCTAATTGTGTTAAGTTTTACCAAGAAAAAGGTGCAAACCTGAAAAATATTTAAACTGTTTCACATTTCTTTTTTGTTCTGTAATATTAATTTAAGCAATTTCCAAGTGATATTATGAAGAGGAGTTAAGGAAGGTGAAGTTTACCTTTTTTTTCTTCTTTTTTTTCTTTTTCTCTTTTTTTTGAGGGGGGTGGGTGCAGCTCTAGTAAAAAAAAAAAAAAACAGTGTTGAGATACGTAACTAAATATTTAGAATCAGGACATTGATTTAATTGTATATATACATTGTAAAGTGTAAACCTATATTATAAAATGTAAATCAACTTTTTTTCACTATTTATGTATCATATTTGACAAATACATTTCACAAGTATTTGTCTAAATCTGCATAAAAAGTAATATTTCAGGTCTAAATCTGGAGAAATGTTGTTCTTATTTGTTGTGTGAGCAACTTTACAATCAGTGCCCCATTTGTGTGACAAACAGGAACAGTGAAGAAGAACATCTGTCACTCAACTAACAGCTGTTGATGCGTCTGCACAGGTGTGATGTCGTCTGGTCTTCCTCTTGTGCAGGGTAGCCCTTTCAGTCTTTTAGTCGTCTCTCTCTCAGTACCACCAAATCAAAAGAGAGAGAAGAGACTGAGAACCTACACTCCTTTACAGGTCTAAAGTCCTCGAATTTCTAAAGAACCTCGCCGCCGAGCTCACTGCGGTTATCAGAGACCTGGTAGAAGGAAGAACAGTTTCTGGATAGGAAGAGGAGCTGAAGAGACAAAGAAAACTACTGGATGTGATTTTAATCCCTGAGATAAAGCTGCACAGAGCAGGTTGGTTTATCTACATGTGTCTGATAATGTTTCTGGGAATCCAGACAGTAGTTCAAGTTCATAGACCTAAACTCTGACTAAATAGGGTTTAATGCATGAAAAAAACTGTACATTCATCTGTAAATGTGGAGTCTGATGTGGATTTACTGTGCAGAAATGTTTGATGAAATTTTTTATGTGAAAAACACAGATTGTATTACAAGACCTGCCCCTGGCCAAATTTTGCCCAAAGCAGAACTTTACTCTGAGCCACTCCACCTCTCTCTCTCTCTCTCTCTCTCTCTCTCTCACACACACACACACACACACACACAAGTTAAAAATATCCAAAAAGACCACAGTCGACAAAGTCGGGAGTCACAAAACAGTCATGGAGTCTCTCGTCAATACACTACAGTCTCTGTCACCGTGAGCATATAGACGTCGAGTCATAAGACAAGTACAAATATAATCTATACTGATCTCTACCCATCACTACTCTAAAATACCATATTAAGGCCCTTATCAATTCTGATTATTAATTAGATTATTTTTTGATTCCATAAAGTAGCTCTACAGATTTTCTTTGTCACCAACATTTACAGTGTATGAATATAGAATTGGTCAATGGATCTTGATATTTAAGGACTCATGGCACAGTTATTTAGTCTCTCTGCTTCTTTGTTCTGACGTCATGGTTGCTGTTATGCACAGTGATTTCATGATGTTTGTTGGTCACATTTTGCTCTGAAACAGTAAACATCTGTTTTTTTTAGCACTATTCCAGCTCATGTTCCTCCATTGACACCAACATTTTGACTTCTCCTCAGCACCAAGCCCATTATAAGTCTTTTTACAAAGTCTTGGAAAAGACACGGTATCATTGAGCGTTAAGTTGGAAGAAGCAGTTTTTCTACCCTTTTCTTTGGAAGTTAATGAGAACTTCTCATCACTGAATTCCACTGAGAGAGTTTCATAGAGTCCTTTTTCAGTTAATGCAAAGATCCTTTCTTGTAGTAAAGTTATTCTTGATACTAGTGATGTGTCGTTCGTGAATGATTCGTTCAAATGAATGAATCTTCTGGGTTAATGAACTGAACCAAATCACTTACTTGGAAAGATTCGTTCATTGATGAACTGCAGTTGCACTTCCCTCTCCTGTCTCTTGTCTCTGTCTCTCTTGACTGTTTGAGTCACCCAAGCCCTCCCCTCCTCACCCATTTATACCAATGATAGTAATGACTCAACAAACAGGACAGAGTCGGTCAAAGTCCTATGTCGCTCAAGCCCGCCCCTACATCCCCCTCTCGTGTCACCAAACTTGATGAAGTAGTCTTTTCGCAAAAATATATGAGCTTTTTATGGCTGCTGTCGGTTCGCAAACGGCTTCTATATCCATAATTACTCAGCTGACTGTTTTAAAATTATTTCTGATGGTTTCAAATAACGTTTATTTCATGAATTAATCACTGACGGACTGAGAAAGAGACACAAAGCTCTGAGCTGGAGCTCCGAATCAGTGATTCGTACTGAACGAACTGAACGCACTGAATGAACTGAACGAACTGAACGAACTGAACGTACTGAACGAACTGAACGTACTGAACGAACTGAACAAACTGAATGCACTGAATGACGTGAACGAATCACGGACTGAACTGAAGCTCTGTGTCAGTGATTCGTACTGAACGTACTGAAGGTAATGAAGGCGCGTACGTCCAGTACGTGAATGAATCGCGAGCTGACAGAGAGAGAGAGACTCAGAATGGACCAAAGCCCTTGACTGGTCCTGAAAATGTATAGAACGTATAAATATCAAACACTCTGTACACTTTTTGATAATGTTTTTATACTTTAAAGTGGATCATTATAATGATGTTATGTGTCTAATATACAGAGATATAGTCTATTTTATTGATATTTTATTCCTATTTTATATTTTGCACTGCATGCTCTTTTTGCACATCTGTTAAGCTTATTTAACTAGATGTTTAACTGCGTGTACATTTTTTTTATGTCACACCTGCTTTGGCAATGTAAACGTATTGTAGCATCCTGGCCATTCCCAAAGGATTGTGGGAATATTCTTGTACAACATGTGTTTGTTGGTAGTTCTCGCTGGTTCTGCATTTTATTGAGTAGTTTTTATTCTTTGGGTTATATTTCAGTATAAGTCGACCCAGTGGTGACTTGGGTTATGTTTCTGGAGGACAACCATGAGTAAAGTGAGTTTTGTCAGCAGTTTGGATCATAGGAAACTGGATAAACAGTGTTGTGTCAGCTCACTGAGTATTGAGTGATAGATGCAACTGTGGTGATGTACTGAATGATTCAGTGACCGAATCTTTTGAATGAATCTTTCTACTTAACTGATTCTAATGATTCAATTCACTGAAAAGAACTGCTTTGCCCATCTCTACTTGATACATCTGACAGCTCTGACTTTGTTTCGATTTCTCTTTCTGGCATGTTGAGAAGATTTTAGTTGCTGGCTTGTCAGATACGTTGCTAAAAGTATAAACATTATTCAAAAAGGTTTGGTTCAAATAAGAAAAGAATAATATTATATCCAAGACTTGTGGAAGAAGAAGAATGATTAAAAAGGAAAATAAGCAGCAGGAGCACAGAGAGACACATCTGTGCTTTTGAATGTCAAAGTTTTTTGTTTTACATAAAATATGTGTGAAATGAGCTTCTGACTCAGGATGGGTTTGGAGAACCAGTTCCTGTTAAGAATCCATGAGAAATGGTTCAATCCATCCACAGCATTAGCCTTTTTATGTAATGATCCCTTAATGATCCTTTACATCACACAGGAGTAAACAAACCTTACGTCGACTTTTCTGCCCCAGCTAGTTTACATTAGCAGATAAAAGACAGTTTCCTGAGAAATCTCTGATTCAGGATTTTCCACTTGAAGTTTTACAGAAAAAGCTGTAAAACTGAACACAAAAAGAAGTGTAGACCACTTCCTCACAAGAGAGATCGTAGAATTCAATAGAATCAAAATGTTTTACATCTCCCAATGTATCAAAAATAAAATAGTAAAAGTAACACTAGCTTGATGCTAATGTGCTCAGGACCTTGCATTGATATGCTAGCTGTTATCATACATTCATGTAACATTGGTTTGGAAACACAATTTTAAGTTTCGTCTCAGAAAAACATATCACAGTTACTTTTTGTGAACAACACTTCAAACTCAGAAATGTCAAAATACTAACAGGTTCATGTTTTCCAAACAGGAAGTGCAGGCTCATGACTGACAATCCATCCATTGTCATCCAGTGATATCTAAATCCATTCACCAGTTTCATGTATCTGCTCATGAACTTAAAAACAAATAAATGATGACAACACTGAAATGTTAACACAAAAACCTGTAAAGCCTCATTTTTGCTCACTGAGCCAAAACTGTTCCTTTGTCTGATTTGGGAGGAATGTCAAGTTAAAGTAGATTCTCCTACATTTTGATGCATAAATTATGTCTGTGGGATGAAGTTTGAAGATTTCATGGCAGTTTTTCTGCATGATTTTTTTTTTTTTTTTTTTAATTGTGAAAGTTTTGGGCGAGTGAGAACTTTCAAAAAACAATTTCAACATAAATATTCACTCTGCAGGTTATCACACAAGATAATGTTGGACACATATTAATACAATCGCGCTGTATAACTCAGAGTGAGTTTTTGCAAGGTTATTGACAAATAGAAGAACCAATTCTTTAAGAAAGTAGTGGAAAGTAAAGTATCAGGGGGAAAAAGCTGCTGGGGTTTGTTAGTTTGTTTGTTTGTGAATCTTGTCTGTGAAATTGTGAACAAGACTCAGATTGTATCACGGGTATTTTCTACTGTCAACCCTATGTCATATTCTTTATCCTCATGTGAATTGACTATTTCTTTACACTCCTTGTGGAAACACTGCAGAAAATAGTTTCTGTGTCCAGTGGTAACACATCTGATCATTTTCAACACTTGGAGCACCATAATGTTACTGAAGATAAACAGAATTCATGGAGCTGAAAGTGGGATAATCCGTGTATCATGCGTTCATTCCATTTTCAAAATAAAACCAAGAATGAAAAAACAAGAAAATGAATTGTTTCCACAATATTCGCCACTGTAACGGAAAATAAAAATACTGATATCAGTGTGTGCCGTCAGTAAAATTAGATCCAGACAAGTGACACTTTTTGTACCAGGCTTCAAATATGGGAATTTTGGGTCAAAAAAACGGCTTTTTTGGCTTTGTTTTGTATGTGACTTCCTGTTCTTCAGAGCCAGCCTCAAGTGGTCACTCGAGGAACAGCAGCTTTTTATCACTTCAGCATTGTCTCATCTTTTCAGACCAGAGGTCGCCCCTAGATCATAATGGGTCATAATACATTAACAAAAGCCACAGGGTTTATCTAATGTCCATTCAGTTCAGGTGGATAGGTGGGTTTACATTACAGAGTTAGATTTCAGTGAGAGAAATTTTGCACCTTTGAAATACATGAATCCATATCTTTGGTGAACAGATGTGTGTAAACAGGTGAACTCCACCTTCAGTTCTTCTTCGGGATCAATGTCTCAACAAGCAGGAGGCTCCTGGAATCATTTGTCCACTTTATGAGATTGTCATTAGAGTTCAGCAGCAGAGCTGAAAATAAAGATGCTGAGTTTTTTTCATCTTTCAGATTGTCTTTTCCATCAGGAAGATGATGTAATATCTCCTGAATGTTTGTTGACTGTGTCCTGCAGATGTTGAGCTCCTAATGGTGAAGAAAGAGGAGCTTCCCCCTGAGCAGCAGGAGAGGAGCCCCTATCCAGACCAGGAGGAGAAGGAGTCCCCACTCATTAAAGAGGAAGAGGAGGAAGTGTGGATGGGTCAGGGGAGAGAGCAGCTTCAAGGACTGGAGGAGGCTGATACCAAGTTCCTGTTTCCTTCAGTCCATATGAAGAGTGAAAATGATGAAGAGAAACCTCAGTCCTCACTGCTTCATCACAGACTAACTGAGCATATGGAAACAGCAGCTGGTGGAGAGGACTGTGGAAGAGCAGAACCAGCAAGGAGCTCACATCCACAAAGACTTTTACGACCAGAGATTGAGGTTCAGACCAAAACCTCCTCAGATACTGGATCAGGGTCTGAAGATGGAGCAGATGACTGTCAGGAGACCAGAGACTGTCTGATAAAATCAAAATCTGCCACAAACAAAACAGCAGAGACTGTTGAGCCACACAGTCATCCTGAACCTGGTGAAACTAGTATGATGGTTTCTTCAAGTGAAAAAGGACCTTTCAGCTGCTCTGAGTGTGGGAAAGACTTTAGCTGTAAAAGTCGTTTAATACAACATATGTTTGTTCACACCAAAGAAAAACCTCACACCTGCTCTGAGTGTGGGAAAGGATTTAGCCAAAAATCACATCTTAAAACACATATGCTTGTTCACACCGAAGAAAAACCTCACACCTGCTCTGAATGTGGGAAAGGATTTAGCCAAAAAGCAAATCTTAAGACACATATGTTTGTTCACACCAAAAAAAAACTTTTAAGCTGCTCTGAGTGTGGGAAAGGATTCTACCATAAAGCAGACCTTAAGAAACAAATGTTTGTTCACACCATAGAAAAACCTGATAACTGCTGTAAGTGTGGGAAAAGATTTAGCCAAAAATGGAGTCTAATGACACATATGCCTAGTCACAGCAAAGAAAAACCTCACACCTGCTCTGAATGTGGGAAAGGATTTAGCAAAAAAGGAAATCTTGAAAGACATATGCTTGTTCACACCAAAGAAAAACGTTTTAGCTGCTCTGAGTGTGGGAAAGGATTAAGCCGAAAAGCAAATCTTAAAAGACATTTGCTTGTTCACATCAAAGAAAGACTTCACACCTGCTCCGAATGTGGGAAAGGATTTTGCCAAAAAGCAAATCTTGAAAAACATATGCTTGCTCACACCAAAGAAAACCTTTTAGCTGCACTGAGTGTGGGAAAGGATTCAGCCGAAAAGTTCATCTTAAGAAACATGTCCTTGTTCACACCAAAAAAACCTCACCGCTGCTCTGAATGCGTGAAAAGATTTAGCCAAAAATCAAATCTTAAACAACATTTGCTTGTTCACACCAAAGAAAAACCTTTCAGCTGCACTGAGTGTGGGAAAGGATTCAGCCAAAAAGCAGTTCTTAAGAAACATTTCGTTGTTAACACAAAAGAAAAATGTTTTAGCTGCTCTGAGTTTGGAGAAGGATTTAGCCAAAAATGGAATCTAAAGACACATTTGCTCGTTCACACCAAAGAAAACCTCACAACTGCTCTGAGTGTGGGAAAGGATTCAGACATAAAGGAAATCTTATGACACATGCTTGTTCACACCAAAGAAAAACCTTTTAGCTGCTCTGAATGTGGGAAAAGATTATCCGTAAAAGTAGACCTTAAGAAACATATGCTTGTTCACACCAAAGAAAAAGTCTTAAGCTGCTCTGAGTGTGGGAAAGGATTAAGCCGAAAAGCAGACCATAAGAAACATATTCTTGTTCACACCAAAGAAAAAACCTCACAACTGCTCTCAGTGTGGGAAAGGCCACACAAAAATCAGATCTTTAGACACAAATTCTTGTTCCCACCAAAGAAAAACCTTTTAGCTGCACTGAGTGTGGGAAAGGATTCACCCAAAGCAAACCTTAAGACAGATATGCTTGTTCACATCAAAGAAAAACCTTGTAGCTGCTCTGAGTGTAGGAAAGGATAAAGCCAAAAAGCAGATCTTCAGACACAAATGCTTGTTCACACCAAAGAAAAACGTGTTAGCTGCTCTGAGTGTGGGAAAGGATTAAGCCAAAAAGCAGACCTCAAGAAACATATGCTTGTTTACATCAAAGACAAACATTTTAGCTGCTCTGAATGCTGGAAAATAATTCAGTAGAAAAGGAAGTCTGACTGTACATACACTTGTTCACACCAAAGAAAAACCGTACATCTGTTCTGTATGCTGGAAAGGTTTCGCTCAAAGAGGACATGTGATGTTGCATATGCTTGTTCACACTAAAGAAAAACCTTACATCTGTTCTGTGTGTGGGAAAGGTTTTGCTCAAAGAGGACATGTGATGTTGCATATGCTTGTTCACACTAAAGAAAAACCTTACATCTGTTCTCTGTGTGGGAAAGGTTTTGCTCACAGAGGAAAGCTGATGTTGCATATGACTGTACACTCAAAAGAGATACCACACATTTACACTGACTGTGAGAAAGGATTTACCACCAACAAGGTCTTACTCTGCATATGTTTGCACACAAAAAGACCCCTGCACATCTGCCCTGAATGTGGGAAAGGATTTAAATGCAAAAAATACTTACAAGACACCTGTGTGTTCACACAAAAGAAAAATCGTACATCTGCTCTGAATGTGGAAAAGGGTTTGATTGGAAAACACCATCTTACTGTACATGTGCTGGTTCACCTGAAAAAAGAAACCCTTTCAGCTGCTTTAAATGTGGGAAAGGATATAGCTGCAAACCATAGCTGAATGTAAATATGATGGTTCACACCACAGAAAAACCTTTCAGCTGCTCTGTCTGTGGGAAAAGATTTCACAGCAAAAGAAGTCTGACAACACATGATTGTTTGTAAGTGAAGATACGATTCAGCTGCTCTCAGTCTGGAGTCAAATTTTCCCGAAAACTGACGTCACACAGTAACCAACAGATGTGTAACAAGCAACTTTTATGCTGTCATCGCTGTCCAATGAAAATTACATTCATTAGGAGATGACAAATACCTAAAAGTCAACAAATCCACCTGAAGAATGGAATCCAAATCATGAAAACTCCTTTTTGCCCACACGAGGGGGGCCCGCCCACAGCTGGGTGAAAAAACACTTCTGTAGTGGCGTATATAAGCCACAAAGAACTGCCGGCATGGCAACTTGATTCCAGAAGCGAATGACGAGTTGTTTCTTGTTTTTCTGAATTTTTATTAACGAGGTTTAAAAACAGATACGTCATACGGTAGAAAACTATAAGCTCTCATGCCTGCCACAGTTCTGTCTCAATCAACCCTAAGAGGCATCACACAAATATAAGGGGAGGCATAGAGAGGGAGGAGCCTAATCTACATAGACATTTAAGATTAACTTAAATTTGAACACAATGGCTCTTTCAACTTCTGATACTTTACTTTACATACACAGTCACAGTTGTAGCAAGTGTTTTACGTGATGTTTCTTTTGTTACTTCTCCCTTCAGCAGCTGCGTCACATCCTCCTTGAATAAATTTCTCTGTTCTGGATTTGATGATGTAATATTATCAGTTTTTAATAAAACAAAATGTCTTCACTTAATCTATCCATTACTGAGAAAAGATTTTATTTTCACACCACAGTAACCAAATCCATGTCTCTCTTATGATTTGAGCACCCATGTTTTCTTCATTTCTTTTGACCTCTGGTTTTTTAATGTGGCACTGTCACAGTTTGGAGGAAACCTCCTCAGCTGCTCTGAATGAAGCAGATTCTCTTTGTGCTCTGATTTATAAAGTGTGTGTTCTTGAAAATTTGTAAAATGTATATCAATTGTTTAAATACATCTGTGGCTGTAAACAAGATACATGTGAACATCTTCATTTATGAAGTAGTTTAGTGAACCCTAGCAGAGGTGGTTTTAGGTTTTCTGAATCAGAATTAGTTAAAGCAGCTGTCACCTCCTGCAGCCGTCACCTCCTGCAGCTGTCACCTCCTGCAGCTGTCACCTCCTGCAGCTGTCACCTCCTGCAGTTCACTGTTCCCAATGCTTTGCATTCTAAATAAAGAAACTGTTAAACTGTCTTTGAGCAGCATAAAGAAGGTATCTGAAGACTGTAGGGGGACTCTACAATGGACTGCTTGTGTTCATTTTTACCAATAAATGAATAAATAAAAAGGTTCAAACCTGAAAAATATTTCATCTGTTTCACATTTCTTTTTTGTTCGGCTATATAATTTGAACAATTTCTGTGTGGTGTTATGGAGCACGGAAGAAGGTGAAGTTGACCTATACATACATACGTATATATATATATATATATATATATATATATATATATATATATATATCATGGTATAATCTTGCTCTATTTCTACTCTTGCACAATGTTCGGCTGATCTTAAGGAATGAGGGCGGAATGAGGCTGTGTGAATGGGGCTCTGATTGTAAAGTCGCTCACACGTTTAGCCCTAAAACATCACTTTTTATGCAGATTTAGAGAAATATTTGTGAAACATATTTAGAATCAGGAAATTTGTTGATAACATATATATGTAACATTTCACATTTGGATATAATATTTTACATTTAGTTGAAAAATTCACCATTTATGTATCATATTTGACAAATATGTTTCACAAGTATTTGTCTAAATCTGCATAAAAAGTGATGTTTCAGGTCTAAATGTGGAGAAATGTTGTTCTTATTTGTTGTGTGAGCAACTTTACAATCAGTGCCCCATATGTGTGACAAACAGGAACAGTGAAGAAGAACATCTGTCACTGTCACTCAACTAACAGCTGTTGATGCGTCTGCACAGGTGTGATGTCGTCACCAGAAGGAGAACACGTCCCATCGGGAAAGTCAGAAAATCAGCAGAGAGAAAGTCATGGTGGTTTAGTTTTCTCTCTCTTCTCTGACTCTTGGATGTGAGGAAATGTCCAGATTTCAGGAGCTTAAAGATTTCTTGGAGCGGCGGCTGCTCACTGCGGTTATCAGAGACCTGGTAGAAGGAAGAACAGTTTCTGGATACGAAGAGGAGCTGAAGAGACAAAGAAAACTACTGGATGTGATTTTAATCCCTGAGATAAAGCTGCACAGAGCAGGTTGGTTTATCTACATGTGTCTGATAATGTTTCTGGGAATCCAGACAGTAGTTCAAATTCATAGACCTAAACTCTGACTAAATAAGGTTTAATGCATGAAAAAAACTGTACATTCATCAGTAAATGTGGAGTCTGATGTGGATTTACTGTGCAGAAAAAGAAGGTTTGATGAAATGTTTAATGTGAAAAACACAGATTGTATTACAAGACCTGCCCCTGGCCAAATGTGGCCCAAAGCAGAACTTTACTCTGAGCCCTCCACCCCTCTCTCTCTTTCTCTCTCTCTCTCTCTCTCTCTCTCTCACACACACACACACGCAAGTTAAAAATATCCATTTTCTGGTGTCAGCTGTTTCAGCCCTCAGTGTTTTGTCAGTACCTCAGAAAGCAGTTATGTGATGTCAGAGACAGTGGCACTCGTATATCTGCAGCTCAGTATTCTGTTCATGTTTATATTAGATATGACTAGAGATGGGTAGTGATGAGATTTTATCGATATTAAGGCCCTTATCAATTCTGATTATTAATTAGATTCTTTTTTGATTCCAGAAAGTAGCTCTACAGATTTTCTTTGTCACCAACATTTTATAGTGTATGAATATAGAATTGGTCAATGGATCTTGATATTTCAGGACAAAAAGAACTAAAAGAAGTAAAAGAAAAAAAAAAAAAAATCACACGCCCCATGACATGATGTATTGCTCCGTTTTATGTTATTGACTGAAGTAGGTCAGTGTCTTGAAGTGGTAGTAGCAATGCCTTACAGTGTGTGGAACCTGCAGCTTGCCGTAGTTATGCTGAAGTCAGTCATGAGCCTGAAAACAACTTTTCTCTCATTCTCCTGTTGGTAAAACATCTGCCTGTTAGTATTTGGACATTTAGAGTTCTCAGTGTTGTTCTAAAAGAGTCACTGTGCATGTTTCTGTGATGAAAGTTGAAATTCTGTTGAAACCAAAGCTATATTGATGTACGCTAACCTCTTTCCATAAATTCTAGCACCAAGCTAGCACTATGTACTATGTCACTTTTGGTACAATCGTAGATGAGTAACATGATGAATGTATTGAATATGAATCTTTAGTGAGACAGTAATGTACGTTTCTTTGTGTGTTTAGTTTTACAGCTTCTTTAGTAAAACTTTAAGTGGAAAATCTTGAATCAAAGTTTTCTGGGGAAACTGTTATCTATCTGCTAAGCTAAGGTAGCTGGGGGAGAACAGAGGACGTAAGGTCAGGTCACTGCAGCGTAATGTAAAAAATAGATAAGGGTAACATGAAGCAAAAAGGCTAATGATATTTATGAATTGAATCATTTCTTATTGATTCCAAATGAAACCAAGTTAGGTCTGTTTATTATTTCCTGACGGGATAAAAACCAGCAACACCACCTTGGGACTTGCACCCAAAGAAATCTCAAAGGTAATGCTATTTTCTGACCTTTTAAACAGAAGGTGTCCCTTTAAGAAAAACACACAAGTAAGACCACAAATGGATACAAAGGCATGTGATGTAGAAAAATATAAATTGTTTATTTTCACAAAGGTGTTAAGACAGTTAAATTACTTTGTTTAATAAATAGAAAACCTGTTATAGACAAAAAAAAGGGAAATAAAAGAACAATCTAGAAGTCAGGCTAGGTGTCTTTGAGGCAGGTGAAGTGACCAACAAGATGAGTCCGAATTCTCCTCACAAAAATAAAAGGGGGGTTTCATACCACACATGGGCTGTTTTCCAAACCGCCTACTACACTAGCGATGCCTACTACTTCGGCTGAAATTCAGTATGTAGTAGTCAGTATGCGAAAACTTGGTAGATCTGTAGTAAACTACAAGTTCCCGGATGACCTACTGATCCGGGAAAATTTCTCAGTATGCAACGGACCAGTCTACCTGACACTGTTTCCCACAATGCACGGTGCTAATGCTGTTTGTGAATTTGGGGGCGCTCAGGTTGAGGTGAATTACTGACACCTACTGGAATAAATCATCTAAACCACTACACAACAACAAAAATGTGAAACAGTCAGAGAGATAGAAGTGAAGTGACAGGAAAGAAACAGCAATAAATCTGCTCACTTCATCATGAACGAGCTGTTTACTTTTACCAAATTCATAAAAGCCCGTAAAAATCTATGTATCATTGTTTATTTTCAACTAACAGCCTACGTGGGTAATGTGGACGCAGCTTTTCCATCAGCTGTAAAAATAAAAAGTGAGTCGGTTTCAGATTTATTTTCAATACACAATAACTTTTGGTGCAAGATAAAAAATCAAATATGGCGATTTTGCTGTAATAAACTTTTATACCTCTACAAATGTGATAAAATCAGGACTTTTATCTCTCCCTGAATTTGTTGTTTTTATAAATGAATCAAAAATGTTCCTTGAACCACTAAAAATAATGAAAAACCATAAAAAATCTCAAAAAAATTTACAACTTCCTTCACATGCTTAATTTCATTTATTTATTTTCCTTTGTATCTCATCGACATCTAATTTAACTTATCTACTTTAATTGCTCCTGTAACTTCACCACTGATTGATGTGGTGAATTAATGACTGAAATGCCAAATGTACTCATGGTTTATTTATGATAAAGTTAAACATTAGAAAAAACACCCATCAGGTCCACTTCCTGAAACAGAAATCCAGAGTAGTATACGACTAAACAGGTCCAACAAAACAGTCATACTACATACTACACGTGAAAGTAGTATGTAGTAGGTGGTTTGGAAAACAGCCATGGTTAATAGAAATGTACAGAAAACACACACAAAGAGAACTTGGGTGGAGCCAGGAGGAGCAGGAAGCTCCAGCAGAGTCCATGGCTCTTTCTCAAACCAAACCCTACACCCTCCCCCTCCGTGACAGAGTGCACTCTGTCAGAAGTCACACTCACAGCTGAATGAAGTCTCCTTCATCAAGTTGTAGGGTTTAATTACAGCAGCAGCTTTGGGACAAACTTCCCCTCTGTCCGGCGGAAAAGGGAATTGTGTGTTGCTATGGTTTCACAGCGGAGTCTTGTGGGAGTGAGAAGCTGCTGTGCGCCTGCAAATGATGCACTGATGGGTGTGCACTTTTATTTTTCTCTTTTTGTGCTTAATAGTCAGATTAGTTTAAACTGATAAATTATATCTTAATTTACAACTCTATGTTAAGTCAACTTATTGTAATTTCATCATTATGTCATAAAACAAGTTGTCTTAAATTATAGTAATTACTATACTTCAATGCGATATTTTCAAATGTCAAAGCAGCAATAAGCTTCTTTTTAGTTGTAACTTAGAGGCAGGGTTGGCAGACTTAGAAAGCTAGCATGAATTTGAATGTAGCATCTCCCGAGCACTCCCTCTAGCTCCTCCTCTCTCCCCCCTCCCCTCCTTCAAAATGACGTTGCTGCTCGTGCACGAGCGAACATATGATCATAAACATGATTGATTCATAAAAAAACCAACAAACATGGCTACTGTCACAGAGCATTATCCTCATGTACCGGTGAGTGATGACAGTTGGTTTGACTGTGCTCGAAATGGACGATCCTTCACATAACTAAAACAACACAGAGATACCAGATATTACACAGCTGCAAAACGTCCGGTTCAAAGTCTGTCTGTCTGTATGAATCAAACTAATGCTCTGACACATACTGAGAAATATAATCAAATATGTTAAACTGGGTTTCAGAAAAGTAACAAACATAAAGGCTTTTACCGACAGAGAAGCTAACTTTAGCAGCTAATGTGGCTAAATGAATGTAAACATGACTTCCTATTTCACACCAAAACAGAAAAAATCCAAGTAAAAAACATGACTAAAAAGCTCAGATTAATAAACTAAACCCCCACACTTGAACTGTTGGCTAAAGCTGGTGTGTCTGTAGTAAATGACAGATCTCAGACACATCACGGACACAGAAGCTAACGTTAGCACCAGGCTGAAATCACTACAGAACAATAAACATGGCTAAATATTTCATCAAGATAAAATTTTTCCCTCTAAAAATCCCAGAACTTACCTTTCCAACAGAAAATGAGCGACCGTGGCATCACTTTTAAAGCTTTGACTTCTTTGAGTTGTCTCCATGCTGAAAAGCTGTCCCGATGTGAATTCTAGTTTTTGCCCTGGCTTTGTCTGAAATTCTTCTCAATTCAATCCTCTCTGCCTCTGACCTTTTTCTGCCTCATTTGGCAGGAGGAGCGGTAACCAACAAACGAGGTATAGGAAGTTTTTCTGCTATTCCGCTGCGTTCTCTAGAACATCCGTGCTCGGTTATTCGCACTGAATCAGAGACACTGGTGCACGCTGGCGTTATGAACACGCAGGACAGCAAGGGGCGATCTGGCAGGCCTCAAGGCAGGTCCGATAAAGAGGAGTTTATACAGGATTACTCCTGCTGTAGAAAGCAGCTGTTTTTTGTTCCCTTTTAAGAACGCACATGGTCTTTATTGTCATCGGGACACATAGATCATTTTAACCGGTATTTTAAAAAGTGTATTTAGATCAGATTACCAACTAAACCTTTAAGTTAGAGTTGAAATTTCACAAATACATCAAAAAGAATATTAAATGGGATAAAATCCCATCAAATTAACAAAAAACTCATCTGCTAGATGATTAGCCTTTATCAAATAAGTGCTGAAATGAGCCTAATTAATGTGTCTAAGTTTATTAAATTACTTTTATTTCTTACCCTTTGAGAGCAGAGCAAACACAGCCCCCACCCAAACCTCCACAATCATGATTATTTAGAATGATCCATAAACCTGTCTGAAGCACAGACGGATCAGGACGAATACGTCAGACACAATAAGCGAGGCATGTGTTCAGTTAGTCAGCAGCAGAGCAGACTCGCTGGTGGAGGGTTTTATCACCCACTACCACTACCTGCTGATTGGTTTGAGACAGACTAAACATGGCAAACCGTCCACGGAGACGCACAAACGGAGGGGTAGTGTGTAGTGGGAGGTTTGAAAAAGGGCCAACGAGTGAGAGAGCAGGAAGGTGGAGGCCAGGAGGAGCAGGGAGCTCCAGCAGAGTCCATGACAAACATGAACCAGACTTCAGCACGTTTGCCGGCACACGCACGTCTGCCAACGTCACCATGAAACGTCTGTTTACGAGACGCAGTTTCATCAGAGTCAGCAGATTAGAGAACACAGAGAAGATTGTTACAACTTCACTTCCACCTCTCCAACCGTGCTGAAGCTGGGCAGTAGGTCACGTTTAAGTCACAGTTTACTTTTGGTCACACTGGTCAAGTGAGCCGGGCTTTTTGACTGAAGTTTGCTCAAGCACAGCACGGTTGGCCAGTGTGACCGCGCCTTAAAGCGAACATTAGACAGAATGTGGTGACTTGGATTTGGAAGAGGTAAAGAGGCTTTTAACATCCTCACTGATTTACATCCTCATTGCACTATTTGATTTAAATGTGTATATATTTTTTTCTTTCTTCCTTTTGTACAAAGTTTCTATATTTCAAACATTTCTATATGTCTAATTTATCGTTAATGTAGGAAAAATGGTGGTTTCCCACTTGAGAGGTACTAACAATTTTCTGTTCCCAAAGACAGTTCTACTTAATAATTAGTTATATGGACTCCTAGCTTCCTAATTACCTTGCACCATTTTCCCGCGTTAATGGGAGGAAGGAACGATGAAGAGACGTCCGAGTTCTCAGTTGAAGCTCGATTTATTTATTACAATGAGTCAAGAATGTTTAACAGAGTCTCTGGGTTCAAATTATGTAGCCCTGACAATCAGACCAGTGGGGTCAATTCACGAAGAAATGAACCTTGGCTGACTTTCTCTCTTACTGTGAACATCATTTCATTCCTCATTCTGTAGCCTCTCAGGACCTTTAAACCCTCTGAAATAAATTCACCAGTACATGACCTCAATGAGCACATTTTGTGAATATTTTTAGCAAAACACATGCACATATTATATGCTCATTATTCTAACATTACTGTATATCTGTTTTTATATATTTGATATTTAATGTTTCTTCATACCTGTTTGTGTACAAAGACAGTACAGTTAAAACAAAGTCAAATTCCTTCTTTGCTTCTGAAGATACTTGGAAATAAAGCTGATTCTGATTCTGATTCTGATTACTGTGAAAAATATCATTTAGCCATGGATTATGATCATAGACTGTATAAAACATGGACGTAGTCTCCGTGACGTCACCCGTCTGTTACTGCAGCTCCATTCTGAATCAAATTAGTAGTGATTAGTAAAATTAGATCCAGACAGGTGACAGTTTTTGTACCAGGCTTCAAATATGGGAATTTCGGCTCAAAAAATGGCTTTTTTGGCTTTGTGTGTACGTGACTTCCTGTACTTCAGAGCCAGCCTCAAGTGGTCACTCAAGGAACAGCAGCTTTTTATCACTTCAGCATTGTCTCATCTTTTCAGCCCGGAGGTCGCCCCTAGATCATAATGGGTCATAATACATAAACAAAAGGAACAGGGTTTATCTAATGTCCGTACAGTTCAGGTGGATAGGTGGGTTTATATTAAAGAGGAAGACTCCAGTGAGAGAAACTTTGCACCTTTGAAATACATGAATCCATATCTTTGGTGAACAGATGTGTGTAAACAGGTGAACTCCACCTTCAGTTCTTCTTTGAGATCAATGTCTCATCAAGCAGGAGGCTCCTGGAATCATTTGTCCACTTTATGAGATTGTCATTAGAGTTCAGCAGCAGAGCTGAAAACACAGATGCTGAGTTTTTTTCATCTTTCAGATTGTCTTTTCCATCAGGAAGATGATGTAATATCTCCTGAATGTTTGTTGACTGTGTCCTGCAGATGTTGAGCTCCTAATGGTGAAGAAAGAGGAGCTTCCCCCTGAGCAGCAGGAGAGGAGCCCCTATCCAGACCAGGAGGAGAAGGAGTCCCCACTCATTAAAGAGGAAGAGGAGGAAGTGTGGATGGGTCAGGGGAGAGAGCAGCTTCAAGGACTGGAGGAGGCTGATACCAAGTTCCTGTTTCCTTCAGTCCATATGAAGAGTGAAAATGATGAAGAGAAACCTCAGTCCTCACTGCTTCATCACAGACTAACTGAGCATATGGAAACAGCAGCTGGTGGAGAGGACTGTGGAAGAGCAGAACCAGCAAGGAGCTCACATCCACAAAGAATTTTACAACCAGAGATTGAGGTTCAGACCGAAACCTCCTCAGATACTGGATCAGGGTCTGAAGATGGAGCAGATGACTGTCAGGAGACCAGAGACTGTCTGATAAAATCAAGATCTGCCACAAACAAAACAGCAGAGACTGCTGAGCCACACAATCATCCTGAACCTGGTGAAACTAGTATGATGGTTTCTTCAAGTGAAAAAGGACCTTTCAGCTGCTCTGAGTGTGGGAAAGGATTCGGCCGAAAGAGAAATCTAAGGACACATATGTTTGTTCACACCAAAAAAAAACCTCACACCTGCTCTGAATGTGGGAAAGGATATAGCCAAAAAGCTGATCTTAAGAGACATATGCTTGTTCACACCAAAGAAAAACCACACACCTGCTCTGAGTGTGGGAAAGGGTTAAGCCGAAAAGCAGACCTCAAGAGACATTTCCTTGTTCACGCCAAAGAAAAACCTCACACCTGCTCTGAATGTGGGAAAGGATTTAGTCAAAAAACAAATCTTAAACAACATATGCTCGTTCACACCAAAGAAAAACCTTTCAGCTGTACTGAGTGTGGGAAAGAATTCAGCCGAAAAGCACATCTTAAGAAACATTTCCTTGTTCACGCCAAAGAAAAACTTCACACCTGCTCTGAATGCGGGAAAAGATTTTGCCAAAAAGCACATCTTAAAACACATATGCTTGTTCACACCAAAGAAAAACCTTTTAGCTGCTCTGAGTGTGGGAAAGGATTCAGCCATAAAGCAAATCTTAAACAACATATGCTTGTTCACACCAAAGAGAAACCTCACAACTGCTCTGAATGCGGGAAAGGATTCAGACATAAAGCAAATCTTAACAAGCATATGCTTGTTCACACCAAAGAAAAACCTTTCAGCTGCACTGAGTGTGGGAAAGG
Source organism: Thalassoma bifasciatum (assembly GCA_008086565.1). NCBI lineage: Eukaryota > Metazoa > Chordata > Actinopteri > Labriformes > Labridae > Thalassoma > Thalassoma bifasciatum. Next base: position 18,193 of record RPOG01003960.1, on the reverse strand, counting down.
ATTCAGCCAAAAAGCACATGTTAAGAAACATTTCTTTGTTCACACCAAAGAAAAACCTCACACCTGCTCTGAATGTGGCAAAAGATTTAGCCAAAAAGAAAATCTTAAAACACATATGCTTGTTCACACCAAAGAAAAACCTTTTAGCTGCTCTGAGTGTGGGAAAGGATTCAGCCATTAACTCTTTCCCCGCCAGCGTTCTGATGATTAGTTGCCAGCCAGCGCCAGCGTTTTTAACCTTATCCACGAGTCTTTGAAGGCCAACTGAAAATGTTGTGTTTGGTTTCTTTGTATGGTGAATACATCAAAAGAAAGAAGAGGGTTTCAGCTTTTAAATTCAGAAAACAGATTTATTTTATCTCCCAATCAAAAACTCAATAGTGGTAAACTTATAGCCGTTAAAGGTTCTTTTTCGTTGTAAGGTTTGTTTTTCGGGCCTTTTGTCGCAAAAAAACCTTGTGTTACTTTATGGGAAAAAACTGATTCAATATTTACATTTTTGACCCTGTCTGTTTAACAAATATAAACACTGTATTGAGAATGACAAACTAAAAAACAATAATAATAACAATTATTTGTGTAAGACATCCCATTATTACCCCAATTGTTTGCCAAAACTTTACACATCTCCTAAAGCAAACGATTCCTTGTCAAATTCGGACTTACAAAAATCAATTCTAATTGATCCACGTATCAGTTTAGCCTTTGTTTTCATTAACACTTTCATCCTGATCATTTTAGCACAAACAAATGAACAGAACATCGTATGTCTTTCACTTTCCCCGCCTCTGTCGTCTCCGTCGTCTGCCCCATCCTTGTGTCCGTCACTACGTGAAACTTTTTTTCCTCTGTCTCCCTCACCTCCGTGTCCATCATTTACACAGTCATCCCCATCTTCGCCTCATCTTCGCTTTCTCCGTCGCTGTGGGGCGTGTCATACTCGTCTGAAAGTAGGTCAAAGTGCGAGTTATCGTAGTCCGAGTCCGTGAAGACTCCGAAGCTTCCGTGACGCTGTATCTCCCTGGAGCTGCATTTTCAGAAGAACGCTGATGGCTGTATAGAATGTTGTCAAGGGATACGTAAAGCAATAAGTTTCCATGAAAGTTGCTTCTTCTTCGTTTGTTTTGTGCACTAAGAAGTGTGAGGTTGATGCACAAGATGCAAAACAGCGCCCTCCGCGTTGTGGCGGCAAAAACACGGAATGACAGAAAAACTCGTCAATGGCGGGGAAGCGTTGTGACGTGATTGACAGAATATCTCGTCAATGGCGGGGAAAGAGTTAAAAACACCTTAAGAAACACATTTATGTTCACACCAAAGAAAAACCTCACAACTGCTCTGAACACAGGAAAAGATTCAGACATAAAGCAAATCTTATGACACATACTTGTTTACTCCAAAGAAAAACCTCACACCTGCTCTGAGTGTGGAGAAAGATTTAGCTGAAAAAGCACATCTCAAGAAACACATGCTTGTTCACATCAAAGAAAACCTCACACCTGCTCTGAATGCATGAAAAGATTTAGCCAGAAAGCATATCTTAAGACACATATGCTTGTTCACACCAAAGAAAAACCTTTTAGCTGCTCTGAGTGTGGGAAAAGATTTAGTCAAAAAGCACATCTTAAAACATGTATGCTTGTTCACACCAAAGAAAAACCTTTCAGCTGCTCTGAGTGTAGGAAAGGATTCAGCCATAAAAAACACCTTGAGAAACACATTTTTGTTCACACCAAAGAAAAACCTTTCAGCTGCTCTGGGTGTGGGAAAAGGTTTAGCCAAAAATGGAATCTTAGGACACATTTGCTTGTTCACACCAAAAAAAAACCCTCACAACTGCTCTGAATGCGGGAAAGGATTCACACATAAAGCAAATTTTATGACACTTGCTTTTTCACTCCAAAGAAAAACCTCACACCTGCTCTGAGTGTGGGTAAAGATTTAGCCGAAAAGCACATATCAAGAAACACATGCTTGTTCACACCAAAGAAAAACCTCACAACTGCTCTGAATGCTTGAAAAGATTTAGCCAAGAAGCATATCTTAAGACACATATGCTTGTTCACACCAAAGAAAAACATTTTGGCTGCTCTGAGTGTGGGAATGGATTGAGCCGAAAAGCAGACCATAAGAAACATATGCTTCTTTACACCAAAGAAAAACCTCACAACTACTTTGAATGCGGGAAAAGATTTAGCCAAAAAGAAAATCTTAAGAAACATTTCCCTGTTAAAACCAAAGAAAAACCTTTTGACTGCTCTGAGTGTGGGAAAGGATTCACCCAAAAAGCAGATCTTCAGACACAAATTCTTGTTCACACCACAAAAAACCTATTAGCTGCTCTGAGTGTGGGAAAGGATTCAGCCAAAAAGCATTGCAGTATGCAGTAAAAGAATTCACAGGAAAAGGAAGTCTGACTGTACATACGCTAGTTCACACCAAAGAAAAACCTTACATCTGTTCTGAATGCTGGAAAGGTTTCGCTCAAAGAGGACATGTGATGTTGCATATGCTTGTTCACACCAAAGAAAAACCTTACATCTGTTCTGAATGCTGGAAAGGTTTCGCTCAAAGAGGACATGTGATGTTGCATACGCTAGTTCACACCAAAGAAAAACCTTACATCTGTTCTGAATGCTGGAAAGGTTTCACTCAAAGAGGACATGTGATGTTGCATATGCTTGTTCACACAAAATAAAAACCTTACATCTGTTCTGAATGCTGGAAAGGGTTCGCTCACAGAGGACATATGATGTTGCATATACTTGTTAACACTAAAGAAAAACCTTACATCTGTTCTGTATGTGGGAAAGGTTTTGCTCACAGAGGAAAGCTGATGTTGCATATGCTTGTTCACACTAAAGAAAAACCTCACATCTGTTCTGTATGTGGGAAAAAAATTCGGCCACAAGGCAAGTCTAGTGTCACACCTATTAATTCACACCGGTGAAAAACCTTCTATCTGCTCTGAATGTGGGAAAGGGTTTAAACAGGAAAGCCACGTGTTAACACATATGACTGTACACTCAAAAGAGATACCACACATTTGCACTGACTGTGGGAAAGGATTTAACCACAAACAAGGTCTTTCTCTGCTTTTGTTTGAACACAAAATGACCCCTGCACATCTGCCCTGAATGTGGGAAAGGATTTAAATGCAAAAAATATCTTACAAGACACCTGTGTGTTCACACAAAAGAAAAATCGTACATCTGCTCTGAATGTGGAAAAGGGTTTGATTGGAAAACACCATCTTACTGTACATGTGCTGGTTCACCTGAAAAAAGACCCTTTCAGCTGCTTTAAATGTGGGAAAGGATATAGCTGCAAACCACAGTTGAATGTAAATATGATGGTTCACACCACAGAAAAACCTTTCAGCTGCTCTGTCTGTGGTAAAAGATTTCACAGCAAAAGAAGTCTGACAATACATGATTGTTTGTAAGTAAAGATACTATTCAGCTGCTCTCAGTCTGGAGTCAAATTTTCCCAAAACTGACATCACACAGTAACCAAGAGATGTGTAACAAGCAACTTTTATGCTGTCAATGCTGTCCAATGAAAATTGCATTAATCAGGAGATGAAAAATACCTAAAAGTCAACAAATCCACCTGAAGAATGGAATCCAAATCATGAAAACTTCTTTTTGCCCACACAAGGGGGATCTCGCCCACAGCTGGGTGAAAAAACACTTCTGATACTTTACATACACAGTCACAGTTGTAGCAAGTGTTTTACATGATGTTTCTTTTGTTACTTCTCCCTTCAGCAGCTACGTCATATCCTCCTTGAATACATTTCTGGATTTGATGATGTAAAATTATATATGTTTGTAATAAAACAAAATGTCTTCATTTAATCTATACATTACAGTGAAAAGATTTTATTTTCACACCACAGTAACCAAATCCATGTCTCTCTTATGATTTGAGCACCCATGTTTTCTTCATTTCTTTTGACCTCTGGTTTTTTAATGTGGCACTGTCACAGTTTGGAGGAAACCTCCTCAGCTGCTCTGAATGAAGCAGATTCTCTTTGTGCTCTGGTTTATAAAGTGTGTGTCGTTGAAAATTTGTAAAATGTATATCAATTATTTAAATAAATTTGTGGCTGTAAAGAAGATACATGTGAGCATGTTCATTTATGAAGTAGTTTAGTGAACCCTAGCAGAGGTGGTTTTAGGTTTTCTGAATCAGAATTAGGTAAAGCAGCTGTCACCTCCTGCAGCTGTCACCTCCTGCAGTTCACTGCCCCCAATGCTTTGCATTCTAAATAAAGAAACTGTGAAACTGTTTTTGAGCAGCATAAAGAAGGTATCTGAAGACTGTAAGGGGACTCTACAATGGACTGCTTGTTTAGATTAGTAATCCAAATTGTGTTCATTTTTACCCAAAAAAATAAAAGGTGCAAACCTGAAAAAAAAAAGTCATCTGTTTCACATTTCTTTTTTGCTCGGCTCCATGTGATGTTATGGAGAGGAGCATGAACGAAGGTGAAGTTTACCTTTTTTTCTATTTTACTTATTTATTCATTTGGGGGGGGGGTTATGCCTTTTACTCAAGTGGTGCAAGTGAAACACCTCCAGCTCCAGTAAAAAAAAAAAAATTACATATATATACTGTATATACAGTGTATTACAAAAGTGAGTACACCCCTCACATTTCTGCAGATATTGAAGTATATCTTTTCATGGGACAACACTGACAAAATGACACTTTGACATAATGAAAAGTAGTCTGTGGGCAACTTATATAACAGTGTAAATTTATCTTTCCCTCAAAATAACTCTAAGTATAGCCATTAATAGCTAAACCCCTGGCAACAAAAGTGAGTACACTCCTTAGTGAAAGTTTCTTAAGTGTCAATATTTTGTGTGGTCACCACTATTTTCCAGAACTGCCTTTACTCTCCTGGACATGGAGTTTACCAGAGCTTCACAGGTTGCCACTGGAATGCTCTTCCACTCCTCCATGATGACATCACGGAGCTGGCGGATATTCGAGACTTTGCGCACCTCCACCTTTCACTTGAGGATGCCCCAAAGATGTTGTATTGGGTTTAGGTCTGGAGACATGCTTGGCCAGTTCATCACCTTTACCCTCAGCCTCTTTGGTAAATCAGTGGTCGTCTTAGAAGTGTGTTTGGGCTCATTATCATGCTGGAACACTGCACTGACACACAGTTTCTGGAGGGAGGGGATCATGCTCTGCTGCAGTATTTCACAGTACATGTTCGAGTTCATGTTTCCCTCAATGAAGTGTAGCTCCCCGACACCTGCTGCACTCATGCTGCCCCAGACCATGACACTCCCACCACCATGCTTGACTGTAGAACATGACACACTTATCTTTGTACTCCTCACCTGGTCGCTGCCACACATGCTTGAGACCATCTGAACCAAACAAATTAATCTTGGTCTCATCATAGGACATGGTTCCAGTAATCCATGTGCTTTGTTGACATGTCTTCAGTAAACTGTTTGCTTTCTTGTGTACTGACTTCAGAAGAGGCTTCCTTCTGGGGTGACAGCCATTCAGACCAATTTGATGTAGAGTGCAGCGTATGGTCTGAGCACTAACAGGCTGACCCCCCCACCTCTTCAATCTCTGCAGCAATGCTGACAGCACTCCTGCGCTGATCTTTCAAAGAAAGCATTTGGATGTGATGCTGAGCATGTGCACTCAGCTTCTTTGGACGACCAACACAAGGTCTGTTCTGAGTGGACCCTGCTCTTTTAAAACGCTGGATGATCTTAGCCTGCTGGTAGCGGCCAGGAAACCGTTCAAATGCTTCATTTAAAAACTGAAACGAACAAAACTCCAAACTCTTTTAAGTCTAAACGATGACACGTTGTAACACCATATTGTGATGTGCAACAGAAACCACACTTATATGAATGGTCAGCTGTCTCTCTTTGATCAAAGCCACAGGAAGTAACAATCACAGAACAGGGTATTCCTATGAGCCTAACTGCTGACAATACTCACTTTACTCACAGCTGTCCTAAAGAAACAGAACCAAAGTCACCAATTGGTCAACTTATACTCATATATAGCCAAAAGAATGAAAACTACTCAATAAAATGCAGAATCAACTAGAACTAATAACAAAACAATGTTGTAACAGAATATTCCCACAATCCCTTGGGATAGCCAGGATGCTACAGTATTTTATATGTTGTTATGCATTACTCTAAGTATCGATTTTTCGCCGGTTTCGTTGTGGTCGTGTTCAAAAGCTAACGTTAGCAGATGCAATGCTAATTGTAGCCACAACAGGTTTGAAGGAGATTAACACAACAGAGCTAAACAGCAAACGCTGATGCATAAATGATCCTAAAACTAACTAGGAGGTCTATGGCTGGCCAAACTTAGCTGCAGTTTCGACGCTGGACTGCTCACGTCATACTACTACTGCTCCTTTTACTACTACTGTAGATAGTTGTTTTGTAAATTATTTATAACTTGATGATGGTGAGGTGGAATGATGAGACACGGTGAAGGTCTCACTGGTAAATTTATTCAGCTGCTGAAGAGCTAACACAGTGTAATGTGACAGTCATCACATGAGAGAGAAGTTGTAGTTGCGCACTCTGGTGGAACAAACCGGAAACAACACAAATTGAGTACGGTGGCTCTTGTGGGTGTGGCGGGGTGGTGTTATTGTTCCACTTTATGGGTAGGGGAGATTTTGTTTATTTAACTAAGACCCGACAACGCCACCTGGGGGGTGAACACCCCAGGAACTAAACCTTAAATAAAAGAACAAAATTAAAATAAGGACACACAGGTACGAACTGAAGGAGGCAGAAACGAGGTTCAAATAAGTTTAAAAAATGTTTATTAAATCAAGAAAAGGAGTAAACTTAAGTTTAATCTAAGAAAATTAACCTAGGAGGGAGAAAGGAGGTGTTAAACAATCAAAACAAAAACAAATGAGGTGTAGAGAATAACTTTATTGCCATAAACTTTAAAAATAAGGCCTTCTATAAAATTTAAAACTATTTAAAATATTCCCCAAACCCCTATAAACTAACTAAACTAAAGAAACCTGAATAAACCCAAATTAACTTAAAGCAAGCTGAGGCCACCAGAAGGGAGGCAGACTACAGAGGGAAGTGCAGGGGAGTGCTCCCTTATACTCACCAAGTGAAGCACAGCACACACACATCCTCACAAATAAATCTGTGTAGCCCTAGTGACCCAGTGTCAAACACATGCAAAAAGGTGGAGGGCCCTCACCCTGGGTGCCTAGCCTCCCCAACTAGTGGGCTCAACTTCTGAAACAAAAAAGAGAACAGTGAAACAAGAGAAACAAGAAAACAAACCAGTTGGTGAAAACTACTAACTGAGGGGAAAAGAAACTAAGGATACAGATTAAATAATCCAAAGGAAACTAACTAACTAAAGAAACAGAACCAAACTATGAACTAACTTAACACAATATCAAGTAACTGAGGGATAAGGAAACAAACTACCAAAAACAAAGGGAAACCAACTCAAATAAATGAGGCAAACAAACCAAACCAAAAGGAACAAAAACAAGCAACTGAAAGGGCAAAAACAGCAGCAGGTCAACCTATAAACACAAACAAAACCTGCTGTTAGAATAATTTAAAATCATATGGTTAAAATATCAGCCACCCCACTCACCAGCCCAAGATGCCAGCAGAGAGAGGCCTACTTCTTCTTCTTCTTTTGTGGTTTTCTTGGCGGTTGGCAAGCAACGAGTTGGTGCATTACCGCCACCACCTGATGTGGAATGTGGATCCTGATATTTACCCAATCTTAATTTAAAAAAAAAAAAAAAAAAAAAAAAAAAAAAAACTATATCCTTCTCAGCGCCTTTATTTCTTTTAGAAATTGGAATAATAATTGAGATTCCTTTCTTTCTGAACTTTGTCTCAAAATGTCAACACTAAGCCGACTTTTAATTCTTATAAGTTTCCTGGTCAGTTTCCTTCTTTCTCCCTCATATTTCTCACACTCAAATAAAATATGCTCCACTGTTTCTAATTTAAAGCAACTACATCGACCTGTTGCATGTTTCCCTATCTTAACTAATGTACTGTTCAATCCCGTGTGCCCAAATCTCATTCTTGATATTATCCTTTCTTCATTTCTGTTCCTCCCAGCTTTCCTCATTTCACCAACTTTCTTTTGTATTCTGTAAAACCACCTTCCTTTCCTCTCTTCCTCCCACTGCTTTTGCCACCTTTCCTTTATTCTCTGTTTGATAATGTCCCTCACTTCTGTTTTGCTGAGTTTAACTACTAAATCAGTGTTAATATACTTTGTTGCCTCTTTAGCTTTTTTGTCTGCTAATTCATTTCCCATTACTCCACTGTGCGCTGGTACCCATAGAAAAACAACCGTCAGACCCATCATCTGAATTCTGAATAGTGCTTGCTGAATTTCAATTAGAATATCTTTTCTCCCTTCAGAATAACTGAACTGTAGAGTAGTTAATGAAGAACTGGAGTCTGAGCAAATTATTGTTCTAAGTGGTTTGATGTCCTCTACCCATTGTAAGGCTAACAATATTGCCAACATTTCCCCTGTGTATACTGAAACCCCCTCATTGACCCTTTTTGATACTTTGACGTTAAATTCTGGGATGACAAATGCTACTCCTATTCTACTTGTTGAACTTCTTGATGCGTCTGTGTAAATCTGGACATAACTGTGATAACTGTCTATATGTTGTTGTGTGCTTCTATTGTGTTTCCTTAATAGTGTCATATCAACATTTGCTTCTGGTAGTATCCATGGAGGAATTGCTGATAGTGGAACTATTGGGCTCACCTTT
>RPOG01003959.1:9632-35824 GCA_008086565.1 Thalassoma bifasciatum | reverse complement strand
TCGTTATCTTGTGCAAGCTGAGAAGCAGAGTCTCCTGGTGCAGCGTTGCATGACGAACCCCTGCAGCAACGAACTTCCCTTTAGCGATTTGAGTTATGGAAGCGAAACACACACCCACACCCACACACACACACACACACACGTATTCAGTAAAGGAATAATCACTGCGCACTTATATTAACTTCTGCCTGATACTTCAAGGGTATCATATATAATTCACCAAGAGACAAAAGAGGGGAAAATGAAAAATTGATTTGTGGAATGGGCTTTAGATTTATTCTTTCTTCTCCCAACATTTGCCTTTTTGTTTGAGAGTGAAGCAGATCAAAGAAGAAAACAACAAAGATGGATTTTTATTGTTTTAATTAAACAGCACGCAGCAGCAGCTGTGGTCAGAGTGTCGGCCAAACTTTTTATCGGTCATCTGCAGACATCCATCACAGTATTTCTCATTAATGCTACACCAGTTAGCTTCAAACGCTCCATGTGTCACGAGCCATCTCCGCCACGTTTCATCCTTGTCATCACCACGCGGTCCCATCTCAGTCGGGCTGAAATGTTCGCGTGACCCCCGACCTCCGTTCTCCTTTCCACAACTGTCCCCAGATGGAACATTTGGGCCGAGCGCTCGGCTACGACCTCCAACACGCTCTCTGCCCGTGCTCCCACAAGTGCTGTCTGCGATGATAGAGTGGCGAGCTGCGAGGTGCAGTCCGGTCACCCAGGGTGCCGCATGTCCGCCGGGGTGTGTGAGTGATCGGTGGCTCCGAGGTCTGCCGGGCAGCAGGTGGAGTCAGTGACTTTGTTGTTTGGTCAGCGCTGCAGCTCTGACCTTCAAACTACTGCTATCATTCAAATTAGCTTCCAAACTCAGCGCTCATTAACACTTCTCCTGTCATCATTACATTCTCCAGGCCAGAAACTGAACAAGGAAAGATAACTGCCTTTGTTGGTCAGCATCTTGACACATTTCTGTTTTCTTTTTATCCCTTACAGCAGTGTTTCCCAAACTTTTTTCTGGTTATGTAAAACTCTGTAAAAGGGGCTGACTCTCTTGGTGCTGTGAAGGACATCATACTGTGGAACCATAACATAAACCACACATTAAAATAGCTGCTGGATGAGAGTCGTTGATGAGCAAACAGGAACACAGCGGCTAACAGCTAACATGTCAGACAAGAAACAGACCGTGGACCTTGGCTTACTGGAGGAGGATGACCAGTTTGAAGAATTCCCAGCAGAGGATTGGACGGGGCTGGACGAAGATGAAGATGCTCATGTTTGGGACGACAACTGGGATGATGACAACGTAGAGGATGATTTTTCTAATCAGTTGAGAGGCGAGCTGGGAAAACATGGCTACAAGATGGAGACATCTTAACAGCTGGCAAGGCTTCTCAGTAGTGGATGACAGTGGATATGGACATTTATATTTAAAGATCAGCGGCTGACCACACACACACACCACCTGGAGAATTTTGAGGATGCTGATTTGGTCTTTGTTTTTTGTAAGAAATATTGATGAAAGTAAAGCGCTTTGACAAAACCGTTCCTTTGAGAGTTTTCACTGAGAGTTCTTACGGTTATTCCAGGCCTTCATTAATAACCCTCATTTGTAAAAACAAAAAAATAATAATAATAATAAATAAATTTCCAGTTCTTTATGCTCTACAATGATGTTTAACCTTTTTTGGTTCATCTTTTAGTTTTTGCATTGACGATTTATGACCATCCAACCTGAAAATCCCGATGATTATTTTTCTGAGCACTAATGTAAACATGTTCAAAGCTTCAGTGAAAAATATATGCAATATAACTGCCTTTGTGTACCACTAGTGTATGCAACAAAGTTAATAGTAAAAGCTAAAAAAAAATGTAAAAAAAAAAAAAAAAAATAGCTGCTGGATATTTTTTGCAAACAAATAAATCAAAAAATCTGAGTGAACAGTTGAGCTGTGTGTCTAAGCACTTCATTAAACCAATCAACTCTAATGAAAGTCCACCAGCTTTCCCAAATGGTATCAACAAGTGTCTTTAACAGTCAAAACATACTCATCACAGCAACCATCAATTCAAGGAACCAAAAATCTGATTTTGTGCACGAATCCGTCTGTGATGATAACTTTGATAGCCGTGTTGTTTGACTTATTATGTCTCAGAGGAGTAATTTTTCGCCTTGGCATCGATAGCTGTAAACACTGATTTCGCACACTCTGTGTCTCAGCGTGAGTCCACACTCACGAGAACTTTTCTGTGTGTTTTATTTCTGCGACATCGATGCAGCATGCTCCAGAAAACTGGAGGAGAAACTTAGGGTGATAAAGCCTCACTTATTTCAAGTATTAATTATGCTAAGCCCTCAAGCAGGGCTCTCAAACCTGTTTATGTTAAAGTTTAAGACTCTTATTATCCCATTTTCTCTCCAGATGTTGATTCATGTGCTGCAGCTGTACGAGTCCCAAGCAGGCGTGCAGGAAAAGCACACACGGCTGGAAAAAAAAACATCCCTGCACAAATGAAAAAGAGCAGATTCTTAGATCAAGGATAAGTCAAGACGCCTGTCCCCCTCCTCCATAGCCCAGTGCTCAAATCCAACACCAGCTCGCCAAATAAGCCTTGAGCCTGCACGCCGTTTCCCTGAGCCGTAGACCTTGACCCCGAGCCCCACGGGCCCAAACACATCGGCTCTGGCCGAGTATCATGACTGCTGCCGCGGAGGCCCAGGCAGATAAGACATGATGAATGCAGATTGTTTGCTGTGTGACAGACTCATTCGTTTACAGTCGGATGGAGCCTTCAGCGGGGGCAGCAGCATGCAACCCTGAGTCTGAGAGGGACTTAAGAAGGGGGGAGGCGACGGAGAAGGGGAGAGAGAGGGAGGACAACAAAAAGGAAAGAAAGGAAGCAGTTACATGAGAATAAGCCTCAGGAAATCTGCATTTAGAAAGTAGAAACCACTTTAATCAGTCACTAAAAATATGCTGAGAAACACTCCAACTATAATAAATCTCAAGTCATATACTGGAGAACAATGGTCGAAAACCATTGACTGAATCATATATGGGCGTAGTCTCTGTGACGTAAGAATAACATCTAAACTGTTACCCACTTTTAAAAAAATAAGTATTTTCTGCGTTGAAAGAATGCACATTTACTTATACCATCAACAAAAAAAAGTTACCAAAACCACCCACTGTCTCAAATGTGACAGAAAAAATGCATCATAAACAAAATGATATGGCAATATTTTTGTGGATCTTGTTAAAAGGGTTAATTAACATCTCAATTTTTTAAAGAAGTTGAATTTTTGGCGGGTTTTTTCGATGATCAAGGCTTTAACGTTACATATGTTGTGAAACCAGTTGTTCTTTTTGGAAATCAAACAACCAATTAGACGTTAACACACTCACACTTAAGGTCAATTTAGAGTGGCCAATCAAACTCTCGCTTTACCCAGAATGCACAGGAAGAGCAGTACTTTAATCAGTGCACTCAAAGACGTTTGGTTAACTTGATGTTAATTTGTTTACCGTGTGTAAACAAACTGTGATTATCTGAAATAGGCCAAAAAGCTTTGTGGAGTTTAAGAAAACTACAAAGTTCTTCTGGCCCGGGAAAATTCATGAATCTCTGGGATTTTAATCAACAAATAAGCAATCTGAGGAAATCTGAAACTCGCTGTATGCGATCCAGAGCCGTTATGTCAAATAACTTCAGTCCAAGTATGTTAAACATTTCTTCTTCTGTTCGGAGAGACGCAGCATGGGAGCTGTCAGATGGGTCCAAACTGCAACCCTAAAATTAGTCACTACGTTCGGTTGCCATGGAGAGCATCAAATGGGGCTTTGTTGTTGTTTAGGGGAGAAGCATAAATCCCTCAGCCACAGGATAAAAACCTCTCAACTAGAAACAGGAGAATGAGCTGGATGCGTCTTCTCTTTTGTTGTCTCTCACTATATTTTCATGTCCTTTTTTTACCTTTCTGCTCCACTTTCTTTGTCCCTACACCTGTCGGACTGGATGTAACTCTGGTATTTCTGTGCCACTCTGCCCTTTATGAAGTTATTTCCACTCACTTATAGTTTCCTCATTCAAAACTGACGAGCATATCTTCATTTACATCTGCACCTTTGAAGCCGCCCAAACCCGAGATAGCTGATCCCAGAGGAGATCTCCCCAAATCTAAGATCTCATTAAGTTTTCATGCTCTTATGAGCAAAAGCATCTAAGAGTAATAAAAAGTCGTCTAAATTAAAATATCGCCTCGTAAGTTTCCAGAGGCCTTTTCAACCGTGGGGTTTTAACCCTGATCAGAATCTAACATTTATTGTGAATATAGCTTTTTTTGGCCTCTAACACTCAGCATTAAAATCATCTCAGGGTAATGTTGAAAGCTTTATGTATTGATGATCAATCGCAGTTGCTTTTTTTTTTTTAGTTTGGATTTAAGTGGCTGGACGACACAATTTCTTCCCAATTGAAGCCAAAACCTTAAGAGCTCTCCTTAACACCCTTCATAAAAAATAGAATGTGGGTCAAAGTAAAACAAATTACATATATATGACATATATTTCCCTCAATCACACTCTGTGTCATGACAGTTAAAGCTGATTTTGAGGTGAGACGTCAAAGAAATGGTGATAAAAAACGAACACAATAGTAACCGAGCTTAATTAACCCTGTGGTGCATAGTGGTCACTACAGTGGACACCTATTTAAAACTTTACTCCTAAATTCAGTGGTTCATTTGATGGAAATTCATATTAGCCTGTGTCAGGATATTTTTATTCTTCTTAGAGCCTGAAAAAATGTTTTCAATTCATTTTCCAAATATATATATGTTTTTAAAAAAGCTATAGACAAACATTTGAGGGTAAAACAGCGCAATAACTTTAAATTATTCAGTGTTTAAATGGATGAAAGAGTTAAAATGTTTCACAAAGCATTAAAAAAAAGATTATTAATGAAATTACCAAAAAAAAAGAAAAGAAGTCAAACAAAAAAATAAGTCATATTTACATTAAGTTCACACTGTTAGGACAAATTAAAACACTTAAGGGAAAGATCCTGACACTAACTTTCATAATTCATGCATCAGAGGCTTAATAGTTAGATACTTAATTGATCCTGAGGGAAAATGAGTGAATGCAGTCATAGACGAAAGTGTTGGCACCCTTGGAACTTTTCCACAAATACGACATTTCTCCCAGAAATTGTTGCAATCACAAATGTTTGTGGTGTGAATGTGTTTATTTCCTTGACGTGCATTGGGACAAAAAAAAAAAAAAAAGGAGAAAAAAGCCAAAATGGACACAATTTTACACAAAACACAAAAAATGGGTAATATAGAAATGACACCTGACGCCAGTTAGAATGTATAAAAGTTAACTCAACCTTTGTGTTGTGAGCTTTTGTGTGTCCATTTTGGTGTTTGTCTTCATATTTTTGTTTGTTTTTCCAATGCACATCAAGGAAATAGACACATTCATACCAAAAAACATTTGTAATTGCAACAATTTCTGGGAGAAATGGTGTAATATCTGGAAAAATTCCAGGGCTGCTAATACTTTCATCCATGTCTGTGTATCTGCACGCATGTTGTTATTTTTGTTGGGGCTGTATGTCGGTTTGTATGCAAGCATGCATGTTAGTTTGCATTTATAAGTCCATTCGTGTGTATGTTTGTTTGTGTGTATTCATGGGTTTGTAAAGGCAAATTCAGCAGTTTATCAATCCTCTGTCACCTGATGTACCTTCCACACTATGTTAAAACATAAATCTAGCAAGTGCTCACGTCTACTATGGAGGATATTGGACAAAAATATTGTTTTAAAAAAAAAATCATGACACTAAAACTTCTCAAAATACAACTTAGACACTGCTGTCATAAAAGACATCCAATATTTAACTCTAAAAGCACAGTGTTTGCAAAAACCTGATATCTTTCTAATGCTTATAAATCACAGTGCATGGTTGGACGACAGATTGTTGTTTTTCATTGGACGAACTCTAACTAATCAGATATCGAAGAAAAGCCCAGGTTGTCCTCTACGAAGCACGACAGGTTTTATCTTTGCAAAAACTACCTTGCCAAACCCATTAAAGTTTATATGTCCCATCAACACCTGCTTAATATATATATTATCGTATAGTATAATAACAGACAGTAAATCATGTCTCTGTCAAAACTTGATTGTTGCCCTTAAGAAGTCGAGAAATAATTAAGATGGATCCACAGAGATATTTCAGATGTGTATAAATCTGATATTGTTTAACAACTGGCTGAAAACTTTTTAATGAATCTCTTTCTCCCTGATGTCTTGAAGCTACTCATCTCAGGGGCCTTCAAATGTTTCTGTCAACAGATGTTTCCAAAGTGAAATCAAACTTTAGATAGAAACTTTTAAGCTCGATGTCTTCACAAAGCCCAAGGGAAAGAGAAACTGGCACATTTACACTTAGTGACGAGTTATTGTCAGTTATTGGTATCACGATTTATGACGTTCATTAGTCAAAGTCTTACCTGTGTATTAACAGTTATCTGAACTTCTGCATTAACTTTTTGTGATCATCATATATTAGTAGGTTGTAGAAGTTTTAAAGCAGATGGAGAATTAGTCCGACTGCAACAACCCTGAGGTTCAGACAAAACTATGAGGTCAGGCTTTGAGTAAAACTTGTGTATTATTTTCATTGCTTTATGGTGTTGTGCAAGCACCAGGGACAGTGAATAACAGCTAGAGCTTCACACACTCTCTCAAAGACACACACACACACACACACACACACACACCCAGAGTACTGTTCCATCCAGTCAGCTCTGGAGTTTTACTGTGACCTTGCGTTGCCTCTGCTCTTACCTCTGAAGCTGGCTCAGCTCTGGATCAACTCCAACATTAATACTCTGCGACTTTTACAATGACAGCGAGAGGAAACAGTCCCACCTTGACCAGGCGATGTAAAAGAGGCTTGGGCGAAGCTGACAGGTCTGTTCAGTCACAATAACTGAGCTTTGTGTGAGAAGCACAGAGATTGAAATCAGCTGAAGTTGGAACATTGTTTAAACTTTAAATGAAAACAGAATACAATGATTTATAAATCCTTTTCAACTTATATTAAAATAAATATACTAAAAATACAAGATATTCATTGTTTAGCAGGGAGACAGGTCTGGACTGCAAGCAGGTCTAGTCTAGCAGCTGCACTCTTTTACTACAGAGCCACGCTGTTGTAACAGGAGCAGAATGAGGAAAAGAACAAAGTGTCTTGGATGGCAGCAGATGTTGCTCCAAAACCTGTTTGTACCTTTCAGCATTAATGCTGCGTTCACAGATACTGGGACAGTTACCCATGATGCCACTGGCACTAACACACCCCCATAACATCACAGATGCTGCTTTTGAACTTTGCTCTGAGAACAACCTGGATTGTCCTTTTCCTCACGTCCATGATTTCCAAAAAGAGTTTAAATGTGGACTCGTCAGACCACAGCAGACTTTTCCACTTTGTCTCAGTCCGTCTCAGACGAGCTCGGGCCCAGAGAAGCCGGCGGCGGCGGCGTTTGTGTGTGTTGATGTCTGACTTTGTCTTTGCATGGTAGAGTTTGAACTGTCACTTGTAGATGTAGTGATGACCTGTGTTAACTGACAATGGTTTTCTGAAGTGTTCCTGAGCCCACGTGCTAATATCCTTTACACAATGATGTGGGTTTTTAATGCAGCGCCGCCTGAGGGGTCAAAGGTCACGGCCATTCAGTGTTGGTTTTGGGCCTTGCTGCTTACATGCAGAGATTTCTCCAGATTCTCTGAATCTTTGATGATATTATGGACTGTAGATGATGAAATCCATCAATTCCTGCAGTTGGACAAAGTTGAGAAACATTGTTCTTAAACTGTTGGACTATTTGCTCACGCAGTTGTTGACAAAGTGGTGAACCTGGCTCCATCTTTGCTCCTTTTAGACCCAATCATGTCACTCACCTGTTTAAATCAACCTGTTCACCTGTGGAATGATCCAAACAGCTGTTTTATTTCAGCATCAGCAACTTTACCAGACTTTTGTTGCTCCTGTCTCAGCTTTTGAGGAACGAGCCGCAGGCATCAAATTCAACATGAGAGAGAAGTTTTCAGTTTGTGCTGAATTGTGCTTGAGTACAGCATGGTAAATATGACCATTGTGACAAACAGCTTGATTTGAGTCGTCTTTGTATGAGTCACATACGGCTGTGAACATACACATTCTATCCTGACGGCAGAGCTACTTTCTTTCCTTATCCTGTGAGTGTGTCACACACACACAGACACACACACATCACGAGGTATTGTCCGTTAGTCACGCTCTTCACACCCTTATTAACATCGAAAACTGAGATAATAACGTCTCTTTACTTTCACTAAAGAGTATCAGACTCCCGAAAGGAACGTAAAATACAGTAGCGGAACTCTCCTCACCTTGTACTTTCCCATTTTTTGTCCTCAAGTCGACCAGTGTGAGGGATAAATCTGCTGTTACGTCCAGGGAAAACTTTGTTAATGCTCATCTTTTCCTCTATGCCTTGTTAGTAACATACTTTCTGTCAGAGCTGTAACATTTCCGCAGCGTTTTTACCCAGAACACGGTGATTAAATGTGTTAAGGTGACTTGTACTGCCACTGGAGTCTAATTAACATCCTAAATCATAGCTTTTCCTGGAAGTTACTATCTTCAAGTGAGAAATTTGGCTGCTGGCTGCATAATTAGCTTCAGAAATCTTGCTATTTGCATCTACCTTTAAATAATTTTTCTGTCACAGCTTCTTTGAGCGCTGATAAAACGGAAGAAAGAACATTTTACCATTTCAGCTCTCAGTTGCTTTGGTTCAAGTCTTGTTGGTAAAATCTGTCACTTGAGCATAACAGGGAAAACATTTGTCATTATTTGTTCCCATTTACAAATATTTTGGCTAATTTCTGCAAATAATTGGAGCACAAATGTCGACAAATTGAGCAGTGATTGTTTGTTTCTGTCTAAATGTTGAAACAGATTTTTTTAATTCTCAGCTGAATGGTGCTACATCTCAAAAATCTTTTCACATTCTTTTTCGCCCTTTTTAACGCCATCAGTCAATAACCATAGATCTGTGACCCTTCAGTGACGAGTTATGACCCCAAAATTGAGGAGAAATGTTCAACTCGAGTGTCAGAGCAAGGAAACTCACCAAGGTAGCAGAAGTTTACCTCTGTGGATTTCTTTTTTTCAACGTGTGGTTACTTGACAGCTCCACCAGCTGACTCTCTTCGAGGTCGTTTATCCAATCGTCATCTCTCTGTTTCTCTGGAAAGAAGTCAGTAGTTGGATTTAAGACTGACATATTTATGTTTATTTCTCATGAAAAGAAAGTAAAAGCTTTAATAAAATAGATAAAATAGTTTGCAAAAATGCCCAGTGTGTCAAATGTGATATAAGAAATTTATCATGAATGAAAATGATAAAGCAACATTTTTTTGTGGATTTTGTTTCAAGGGTTAATAAACATCTCAGTTCCAAATATTTGAATTTTCTGACCATTTTTTGATAGGTCGGGCTTTACAGGGTTAAAGACTCCATTAGTGTTTTTCAGTCAGTCTGTCCAACAATATATCACTGAATGTCTCATTCACTGGAGTAATTCAGATTTCACGGTACTTGCAGAGTATAATTTTGATACAGCTTGGGATAAGTTACGCCACTAAACCCACAAAATTGACTGAAGTGTTTTGCTGCATGCATGAGCTGTTTTGGGAAATAAGATCAGGCAGCGGTGCTAAGAATCGTTAAAGATGCATCAAGAAATGTGCAAATGTGAATGTAAATGTGGGAAACTCGTTATGCCCAGTGCGGCACACCTTAGATTAATGTGAAACTGTACGTGTGAACTAACCGACTGCTTAATTGATATCCTCCTTTGCCCATATGTGGCTCGTTATCCCAGAAGTCCTCGATTATTGATGAATTAACATATCATTAATATTAAAGTAGTCTCTCGCTGGGTGACCAAAAAGACGGATAATTATGGGCCACGATTGGGAAAAGTCTCCAGGTCCAGTTCAGTCTGCGATGGCGCGGACGCACAACAGCGGCGGCGTCTTCTTCTCCCATTATCAGGAGAACAGTCCTCCCCACTGGCTCCAGATCGACAGGGGAGTCAAACATTGTGAAGGACAATTGGCAACTTGTGAAAGTTTAATCAGGACCATGAATTAATCAATAAAAGGGGAGAATAAATGAAGCAGTTGCATGCACCTAAAAGATGGCGAGGGGGGGAGGCCCCGTGGCCCGTTCGCTACGCTTACTTCCTGAATAAATCATTTCCCCGCGAAGGCCCGAGGAGCGAAAATACTCCCAGAGTCCAAATCTTTTAGCTTCTGAGCATCTCCAGCGTGAAACTCAAGGCTACAACAGAGAGCTGAGTGTGTGCATCCACCTCTGAAAGTAAACTCGCTCAGAATATTTATCACAAAGTCGTTTCTTAAGGGAGCTAATTTGGGGGAAGCTTTGCATGTTAGTGTCATGCAATTAAGCATTTTAAACCAGTGATTCTGATTGCTATGTACAGTAGCATGTTGGGACTTAATTGCTGGGTTTTTATCTCACAGGGGAGCAGGATGAATATTTGCCTCCGTGTATAAGCACTTCACTTTATGCTCCATGTGTCTTGCCTATAATTACAGGCTTTACTTCTCTTTAACCTCTTTTGCTCCATCGAGGCGTCAAAGAACTATTCACTGTTCACATGACTTCTTTAAAGTATAAACCTTTGTCAAACATCAGAATGCTACACCGGATTAGAAAGTTTTGATTCTTCACATTTCAGTCTCTAAGTTCGTTTCACAGTTTTCTTCACAAACAAAGCGTAATTAGCAGAAGAATCGCTCACAATAACTGGGACGTGCGACCTGTTTGGGGTCATTACATCACATCCTGACGCCCGTACCCTGAATATTCACTCTCCTTTCCACCAGAGGAATCCAGAGTTCAAACATATCAAAAGTGTTGTTTCATCAAATTATTCCAAGTGGTGAAATTTCTCCTATAAAGTCCGTTGTTTGTCTGCAGCTTCACAGTCTTAGAGCATTTCCTCCTCAATGTCAATCTGTCAAAGCTGAGTGTGTTTGTTTCCTTTAGGGTTCTAGCTGCAAGACAGAAGCAACCCTGTCATTTTCTGTTGAGTTTTCATCCCAGGACAGCTTGTGAAAGACAAGAAGAGCTCCCTACTTGATTAGCCAATAGCGCATGGTGGTCTTGCAAAATGGCATAATTAATAAAGGGTAATTTCTTTGCTATCAAGCCGTTCAA
The DNA here is from genome assembly GCA_008086565.1 of Thalassoma bifasciatum. NCBI lineage: Eukaryota > Metazoa > Chordata > Actinopteri > Labriformes > Labridae > Thalassoma > Thalassoma bifasciatum. The sequence continues at coordinate 24,511 of RPOG01003959.1, read as the reverse complement.
TTACTCATGAAGGTATCCAATTGCTTTACCCTGCAATAGAAGCCAGCTGTAGCCATTTAGATCATTGGCGAGACCCATTCATTGCAGTGTGTCTTCATTCACTATAATGTGTGCAAAAGATCCCGTGGCTGGGAACTGCTGTTTCGTGCTTTTTGGAGAGCTTTTCCACAAAGAGAGCAAAGTTGACTGAAAAGACGACACTGAGCACTGACGAAGCTGGTTTTGTTTGCGCAGAGTCTTCGGAAGAGAGCGTGGACAGTTTGGTCACATGACACTAAAAACTCTCTAACTCCTACAAAGTTTAATCCTACAAAGCTCAAAGTTCACCCAGATGTAGATGACAAGGTGCAGAAGTGATGTGGAGGATGTTTTATATTTGGGATAAAACATCTTGAAGTTACTGATTTTCAAAAATGGTTAAAAAAAAAACATAGAGGAAAAAAGTGTTTCTGCTGCATTTATCCTGATGTGGACTTCAGCCAGATATTAAAACATGACATTTTCTGAAACTAGAGACTTTAATCTTTCAAATTAGGTGTTTGAAATGGGTTTGAGCTTATGGTTCTTCAGTCGAGCGTTGAAACATAATATGGTATAAAAGCCAGGATTAGGTGGGATGTAATGGATTAATGGTATTCTTATCTTGGTGTCCCCTGACTACCCAAACTCATCAAAAGACAACCATATTAACACGTCAAACTTCCTTAACTAAACGAAGTGTCCTCTAACGACATGAAAACTCATGTCCGTCATGTCCTCCTATACTTGACACTCGGAACTCTTCGTTCTTCTTCTTTGTAGTCAAAAGAAAAAATTGGACCCTCGACAAACCTGCGTCTGAGGTCGACTTCTCCCCCGATGGGAAACACAGGAAGACTCCACACTTGAAGAAGAGAATCATCCCACCTCTCCTCTGTTATAAGCATTCACACATATTTGGATTTACTTTTCTAGCCAAGTGAATGTGAAATCGAAAAATGTGAAGGCACCTGGCGTGATAATTGGTTACTCGAGCCACAGCCGGGATAAATCTGCAGGAACTAAGTCCACATTGAATTGAAAAGGCAAGCTAGTGGAAAGATGGTGGAAGAGAGAGACGCTGAGAAAAATGTTGGATTTAGACAAACAAGACAGACACGCAGAGCACTTTCACACATGCCCTGCACATCACAGGGGGCATTAAAGCAGATTTCTGTAACACGGCTGCAGGTACACGCACTCCTGACATCATACCATCACGCAACATCTGCAGCAGCTCCACACAGGCTACTCAACCCTCTGCAGACAACCTAGAACAGTTCAGCTGGTTTTCACCAAACTCAGAGCTGCACACGCCACCGTTGCATCATTCATAACTCTACTGTCCGAGTTCAGAACTCTACCTGCTTACAAAACATCAACAAAATGCCCCCACTTCATACAGGTCTACTCTCCTCTCAGCCTGAACAAGCTTTTTAAAGGACAGAGGTGGAAAACTAAAAAAAAAGGCACACACAGCATGTTGTTGCCACTGAAGAGGAGAGAAGGTTCTGCATGTATTCGAGTTCACTTTGAACTGTTTGGTGATTTTTTTTCCATCCAAGAAGTCACATGAGTGTGGGTTTTTGCAGCTAAGATGGGCCTTTTATCAGGTTTTAAACCAGGTTTAGGCCCAATTCCAATTCCTTTCTTAACCCTCAAGCTCAACCCTCAATCTTAGTCGCCCTCAAAACCAAGTGTTAAGGGCTATCTTGTGACTTAGAAATGGGACACCCCTTAAATGCAAATGAAATTGTAGTGGACTGTCTGTCAGTTATTCCTTCAGTTAGCGTTATCAAAAAAATATCTGTATGAATAACACAACCACAGACATATTCAGCTGTCACAGCAAACCATAGTTTATTGAAAGGTAAACACCAGCTTTAACTATCGTTACATAACTCTGCGGCTACAGGAGATGACATTAGCCCGGTCATCTTATACCATTATCAGCACAAGCATGTTATATAGGCTGTTATCTTGATAAACAACTACATTACTGCTGAGATAAATGAACATTTTGTAACGTTTACTAACTTAAACATAGCAACATGGCTTGTCCGCACCGGACGCTATTGACAAAAGATCGTAAAATAAAAATAAATGTTATGCAACAATGAGGTAAATAATCCATAAAATGGGTCTAAACTAAGATAATACAATGGTTTTCGTTATATTTATATCTCCATTAACAAAGAAAATACTATATTTGTAGCTCGCCTTCTCTGCGGCTTTGGACGCCATGTTTATTTACTGAAAATACGCAATGCATTCTGGATGTCCCTTAGTCCCAAGGGTGGTGTCGGAGAATCTCAGTATTGAGGGAGATACAGCCTCAACCTTAACATTCTGAGAATCGGGACAGCACTTACACTTCACGTGAGTGCGCATTTTGAGATTGAGGGTTTAGACAGGAATTGGAATTCACCCTTAGTGTGTTTGGGGGATCACTTTAGCGCCCATTTTGGCTCCAAAGGGGGCATTTAATTATGTTGTAACCATACACTGTTTATAGAATGGACAACATGGCTCCACCTTTCACTATTGTAGGTTTTGAAGCCAAAAGAACCGTGTTACTGGAGCCACCATTGTGCAGCCAGAGTCGAAAAAATATATATATAAATACAGTCCAGGCCAAAAGTTTGGACACACCTTCTCATTCAATTTGCGTTTTCTTTATTTTTTTGACTATTTACTGGACTGACTTCATTTCTTGAAGTAATGATGGTCACTCCTTTTTCTTTAGTTAGCTGATTGGTTCTTGTCATAATGTGAATTTTAACAGTTGTCCAATAGGGCTGTTGGCTGTGTATTAACCTGACTTCTGCACAACACAACTGATCCCAACCCCATTGATAAAGCCAGAAATTCCACTAATTAACCCTGATAAGGCTCAGCTGTGAAGAGAAAACCATTTCAGGTGACGACCTCTTGGAGAATGTCAAAAGTAAAAAAAGCAGTAATCAGAGTAAAGGGTGGCTATTTTGAAGAAACTAGGAACAAACATGTTTTCAGTTATTTCACCTTTTTTTGTTAAGTACATAACTCCACATGTGTTCATTCATAGTTTTGATGCCTTCAGTGAGAATCTACAATGTAAATAGTCATGAAAATAAAGAAAACACATTGAATGAGAAAGTGTGTCCAAACTTTTGGCCTGGACTATAGATGTCTAATATGAGTCTAATCTCTGTTGGCTCTTTTCTGAAGTTTCTTATATCCCGTTAAAAACTACACACAAACGGCAGCTGTCAATCATTGTAAAACAAAACTTATAACCTGGTTTCTAATGTCTGATATCTAATGAAAAACCAACTCCTCAGAGAAAAGAGGACTTGAACACAATGCAGCCAAATAACATTTTCATATCACCGCAGCATAAGGATGTGAGAAACATTTCTCCGAGGAATATTAATTTTAGTGCCTGAAAAGTGCCTAATATTCTTACCACAGTAAGTCACCAACTCTGATGTCTTTTCAATAAATGTCGGATGATTAACATCTTTCCTAAGCATTATTCATTATTCATTCAAAAAGTCATTCTGATGTTTCTGTGATGAAAGTTGAAATTCTGTTTTAAAAATAAAGTGATATAATCAATGTATACTAACCAATGTCTGTATATAGAATGGACAGCGTGCTTCCGCCTGTCACCGTTCTACGATTTTGAAGCCAAAAAACCTGTTTCTCTAGCCGCAAACCATGCAGCCAAATGACATCATCATACTACCTTAGTGTAAGGATGAGAGAAACGTTAAGTTCTCGATAACATTTTTGGTTCATTTGGAGATGTATAACGTGTTGAATGTATTGATTAAGAATGTCCTGTGAGAGGTAATTACATTTTTCAGAGTGTTGAGTTTTACAGCTTCTTAAGTAAAACTTAAAACAGAAAATCCTGGATCAGAGTTTTGTTGGGAAACCGTCATTTATCTGCAAAGCGAAGCGAGCTGGGACAGAACAGTAAACATAAGGATAATTTCAAATCGATTCATAACAGGAACCAGTCCTCGGCACCCATCTCTATTAATGACGCTCTGAGACTATTTTTAGTCTGATCACATTAAAATCGAGTCCTAAAGTTCAGTGACTGAGCTGCAGAAATGTTTTAACCTCTTAAGACCTGGCGCCCACATATGTGTACAGTACATTTCTGCCTCTCAGACCCATGAAACTACATTTTTTAAAACTTTAATCCATCAGCCACATTTAGAAACACTTCCCATGTCATCTTTTAGTGAAATCACATCTTTACACCCATTTTAGTGAGAAAAAAAGTGTAGTTATGAACAATAACACTAATAATTAAAGACGAGTAGCTAACTAATATCGCTAAAAACATAACTGCCTGTATAAAGACCAAATTTAGTTGTTATACTTATTAGGTCTCACTGATCCTAATTAACACAGAGAAATAAAAAAAAATCACTGCAGACAAAAGCTTGGGTCTTTACAGGTTAAAAGAAGCTCCAGGAAATGAAAGCCGTGAAGATAAATATCAAATAAACAAATCATTGTATTATGCAACATTATGCATGTCAATAAGTTCATCATGAAGTTGAGCCAGTGATGTGAAAAGCAGCCGTGCGTAAAGTGCAATATTTTGTTTACAGTTTGAAAAATGACTACAACACCAAAAATGGTAAAACTGTGAAATAGGAGCAGCTCAGTAATGATCTTTTTTTTTACTCTGACTCAGAGAAATAACTGAAGTTTGAAGACAAACAGGCATCATATTTATTTTATTCACTCCAAGAAGTGTAATATGAGGACTGTTAATGTGCAAAACAGGAGGTAAAGTAAGGACAGGTGAAAAGGGAGAAAGAGAGATTTAAGTGTGACAGAGAAGAAAAAAGACTCAAACTGGCGAAGCTGACCTCGGCTTCCCGTTGGCTCAGGACTGAACTTGGAGGCCGGCTCGGAGCGAAGGTAACCAGCTTTAGCAGCACGGAGTCTCCTGGGCTCTGTTCTCTTCTATCTCATCCTCTGCACTCAGTGGAGCACGGCAATCGCTCCTCCACACACACCCAGCCACAGACACAGATCTGCACCCGCAATTACACCCCAAATCAAATGAGTCTGGGACTGAGAGACAGATAGAGGGAGAGGGAGGGGGGAGGCAGGGGAAGGCAGAGGGGAGAGGGCAGGGAAGGTGTGAGAGACAGAGAGAGGACAGGGATGGTTTGGCAGATGTGCATACAGATTTGTCATGCCAACTCGAGATGGAAAGAACAAGCGGAGTGAAGCGCATTGAGTGATTTAGAATTCATCTAAAGCCTGTTGGTTTAGAAAAGGCATTCATGCAGAAAAATGACTCGAGCATTTTTGCAGAGATTCAGGGTGAACAATAGTGTCTGTACCAAAGGAGCTGAAAGTGAGTTTTTATGCAAATGATATACTGGGATCTACATTTCAGCTCCCCAAAAGGCAAACTACGCTGATACCCTGTGAAGACAGGCAGAGAGGAGCCGCTGGAAATGGAAATAGTAAATGGCAGATCACATTGGTCATTTATGAAGGCAGGCTAGAGTTTGGCAGAAGAGACGGCGCCTGCAACAACAGGGCGGAAAAAGCTGGGGGAGAAATACTTAAATCATTTACCATCCTGTGCCACAGATTGACAAACAGGATACTGAGGTGCCGCCAACGCCAACAAGTCTGTAAGAGTCTCTAAACTGAGTGTAATTCCTTAACAGAGGGATTTAGCATCATACAGAGCGAGGAAGTTAGGCTCAAAATAGAAACTCCACAAAGTCAAACCTTCATCAGAGAACCTCATCGAGAACACCACGCTTTGGGTTAGCAGAGGAAATGTAGCCTGAAGCTGCTAGCCTCAGGCAGGAATGAGAAGAGGGCTAAAAAAAATATGCTTCGCTCACTACTTTCCAACTCCACGACCATAAACTCTGCCTCTTTTCCAACCTGTGAGTGCAACTTCCCAAAGTCACGCAGCAAAAAAAGCAGACGAACGTCTTGTTTGACAAGTTGTTGCTCAGATACAGCGACAACTTTCAGTTGATCCAAGACATGATGAAGTATCCTTGAGCAAGATACTGATCCTGGAAAGTGTCTCTGTGCCCAGGACGAAGCCGACAGTGGAGCCTCTGGAAGAAAATTTCCAGCGGAGCAGGCGATTGTTGATCAGACTGTAAGTGCTGCTTTGGTTTGGAGCCAAAATGGAAGCAGTTACCAACAGAGAAACACAATTCAACCAAAAGTTTTTAATCATCTACCCACTGACTGTTGGTGGGCTTTAAGCCAGCTGGTAAACAGCTAATAACACACACACACACACACACACACACACACACACACACACACACACACACTCACACACATCTGTTGACTCACCACACTTAATAATGCAAACACCTTAAAATGCCAAATAACAGCCGGGTTCCCTTTAATCTCCTGGTCCCGATAAACCACTGGGTGTAGCCGTACGTTTTGACAAATACCCACCTGTTTCAAGTAAATGCCAGGATTTATTTACTTAAAAATTCAAGAGAAGAAGACATTGCCACTGCTGCTGCATATTTACCCCCTTTGAGCATTCGCACGTGCTTTTAAAAAAAAACCGCGGCGCTGATGGCCTAGTGGATATGGCCGCGCACCATGAGGTTCACCCTCGAGCGGTTGGCCCGGGTTTGATTCCAGCCTGTGGCCTGTTTCCCGCATGTCATTCCCCACTCTCTCCCCCTTTCCTACCCTATCCACTGTCCTCCTCTATCCAAGTAAAGGCAGAAAAGCCCAAAAAATATCTTACAAAAAAAAAAAAAAAACTAACAGCAGTCACGTAGGTCACATTGCTGCTGATAACCGTGATCCTGGTGCTGCAAAAAAAATGAGAACATTAACTTCAAACTGTTTGTCGTCAAATATGCTCATGAACACTCTGGAGAAGCAGCAGCTCGACATTTTTCTGTCGATCCCAAGAAATCAAAGTTCGTTGGCGCAGGAGCGATCTGTCTGCCACGAGAGTCTTTAAGCACCAATCAGTCCATTAATCCACAGGGAACCAAAAAGGAAAACCAGTTCAAAGAAGAATGATTGATCAACAACAAATCTCTGCTATACCAGGCCCAAAAATCAAAAATTTTTCACTAGAGTGACCTAGGTCCCTTCTCAACTACAGTCCTTCGTCGAGGAACGTTTTCCTCCGCGTGCAGCAGCACGAGGCTGTTGTTTACCTCCGTTGTCATGACGCCCGACATTGAGCCGCTGTATTACTTTAATGAAATCTTTTGAAAGCTTTTTTTTTTCCTTTAAAGACCACGGTGGCACATATGTTAGTACACAATTATGTTTGTGTTGCGTTATAGATGTGTCAGGGGCATTTCCTCTGTTGAACTCACGAATTCTAAGTTACAAAATTTGCAATCCACAGTGTGATGAATCAGAGCCTTTAATCATGAAGCATGGAGAGGAGACTTCAGCAAAGTGTTCTCTCCCTATGGTGACATTCTGTATCCTTATATACAGTCAGGGTTACAACAATATCAACTTCACAAACCACTCCCTGCATTCCAAAACTAGTGACAACAAAAGGCAGTTGTCTTTGATCAGTTGTCTCCTATCTTGATCAATGGGTGTCAGCTGAATAACTGCTACTTCCCCAAATGACCCCAAATGGGGCAATAAAACTTCTAAAGGATTAAGTTCCTCCCCACATTAACTTCCTGGCAAAGAAATCACTTACTAACCCCTGGACATCTGTTTTGCCCTTACAGATGACATGCACGCACTTCTGCGCAGCACTTTAACGCAGCTGTGTTATAAGATCCACGCCCACCGTGAGTCTGTAGTCGGGCTAGAGGAAAAGATAATCAAACCGAGTAGAATCAAGTAGAGTAGAGCTGGAATTGTATAGTGGAAAAGCACCATTTGTAAACACTGGAGGAACTGTGGTTTCTAACTCCTCTGCACTTGTTTCAGTTTCAACACCAGACTAATGAGGCGCTGAATGAGAGAGGATTTGCACTTTTTTCCACCTAAATAACAGAAAAACAACTGGTTGATGCAGAAATGGCAGCTGGGTATTGTAAAAGGATAATTAGAGCTGAGAGAAGACTGAGTTTTTGGACCGACATCCATCAAGTAGTCGGACACAAGCCTCTAAATTAATCCTGATGTTGTGTCTGGGAGATGGGTAAATTGGCAAGTTTGTTCGAACAGGTTACACACACAACATGAGTTTCTCTGGATCCCAGGTGGTTAAAAAAAATGTCTGTTGGCTCGATTGCTTCTCTAAGATTTACAAAAATTGCCTCAGTACCAGATGAAATTGACAGGAAGCTAAATGTTGCATATATTTCTGTTTAGGTTCATCCTTTTACAAACTTTATGTTTAAGTCTGTGAAAGTTTTTCAGAGTCTTTTTTTTTTCTACCCACACATGTGATTATGACTTTTTCATCTGAAATACATCCTGAAAGATTGAGTGCTTTACTGCTTTAAGAGACAAAATATGCAGATTACAATCGATTGCAGGGTGGTTTAAAATAAATACCAGACAATTGCAAAGTGTAGTTAAAGTGCTGGTGGAGGAAAGTGAGTGGTAAAAGGAATATCACAGTCTGCTGCCTCAGAGAAAGAGAGTCAAGTTTCTTTTGAGCTATAATATTTTATTTCAGTCACATCTCATATAGTTGCTTGAGATGCATGAATGTGTTTTTGAGACAGACGAGCAGCATTCCTCAGTTGAATGGAGAAACTATAAACAACCTTGAATAACACACCGGCAGGGGAAATTATTGCCTTTTAAGAGCACACAGGTAAAAGCTAAAACTGTCACAAACCTTGATTAAGTCCGCCCTCACTGGCACTCTCATTTCGAGAAATAAGTAGGTGTTGAACGTCTCTGAAAAGGCAAGAAAGTGTTTTGTATGGAGCAAAATAATGGAGGAATGGGGAAGATTTGGGAAACATTTTCAAACTAAGGACCAAATCGCCTCTGAAATGTCACCTAAGACTATTTCTTTGGTTCATACCTGCTTGAAAACTTTAAAGAAGTTCACTAATGGACAGAATATGAGCACAATACAAAAACACCCAATCATATTAGTGTGTTAGTTACTGATTAAATCTGAATTCTGTATTCAGATGAACTGATTGTTACTCCAAGTTCAATTCAAAGACCAGCACCAGATTCTGGCAGCATCTCGTATTAGTCTTAACCATTTCCTCAAGGGCAATGACCTCAAGTTCATCAGTATTCTTGGTTATATGTTGTGTGCTGCAACTACCTTCTTCAAATCCCCCCAAAGAATCTTCTACAGAATTCAAGTCAGGTCACAATGACGGCATCTCAAGAATATTCTATATCATCCAATCTTCTTATGGCCCTTTTCCACTGACCCGTCTTAGCCCTACTCTACTCTACTCTACTCGCCTCTACCCAGTTTGTGTTGCGTTTCCAGTTTTTAGTACCTGCTCTGGTTCCAAGGGAGCTGAGCTGACACTATGGCCCAATTCCAATTCCTTTCTTAACCCTCAATCTTAGTAGCCCTCAAAACCAAGTGTTAAGGTCTATCTCGTGACTTAGAAATGGGACACCCCTTAAATACAAATGAAATTGTTGTGGACTGTCTGAGTCAATAAGGAAGCCAATCGCAATAGTTTTTTTATAGACATATTTATTGTGTTGGTGCCTGTATAAGTCGACAGTGTCGTTTGGTATCAAATAACTTTCCATTTGTGGTCGATATTGATAGTAATGTATTGAGACGCCGATGTCCTCTACTGTAATCGGGCCAGTAGAATATGGTAATAGCCGTGTTCGTACAATATATGGCTGTTATCTTCATAAACAACTACATTACCACGGAGAAAAATGACCATTTTGTAACGTTTACTAACTTAAAAGATAGCAACATGGCTTGTCCGCACCGGACGCTATTGACAAAAGATCGTAAAATAGAAATAAATGTTTTGCAACAACGAGGTTAATAATCCATAAAATGGGTCTAAACTAAGATAATACAATGGTTTTCCTAATATTTACATCTCCTTTAACAAAGAAAATACTATATTTGTAGCTCGCCTTCTCTGCCGCTTTGGACGCCATGTTTATTTACTGAAAATACGCAATGCATTCTGGGTGTCCCTTAGTCCCAAGGGTGGTGTCGGAAAATCTCAGTATTGAGGGAGACACAGCCTCAGTCTTACCCCTCAATCTTAACGTTCTGAGAATCGGGACAGCACTTACACTTCACGGGAGTGCGCATTTTGATATTGAGGGTTAAGACAGGAATTGGAATTCACCCTAAAAGGTGACGTGGACGGACTGCTGGTCACTCATTGGTCAGAGAATCTCGTCACCGAAGCTTCTGACTCTGAACAAATCACTTACAAGAGGCAAACAAACAAGTCAGCGACGGGTTTTTAATGACATTTAAACCTGACGGCACAGAACCAGACTGAATGAAGACAAAATACAGCCCTAAAATGCTCCTTCATGATTCCTAAATAAGATAAAAGTCATTTTTGAACGAAAAAGAAGTTAACAGCAACGATAGTTCGGTTTAAAGAGTCTTTTCCATTAAATCAAAGTTCGTCGGCACAGGAGCGATCTGTCTGCCACGAGAGTCTTTAAGCACCAATCAGTCCATTAATCCACAGGGAACCAAAAAGGAGAAAAAAAGACTCTACTAACTACCATTCAGTGTAATGTTGTGGTTGGCACTGGTGCCTCACAGCAAAAAGGTCACTAGTTTGAATCCCACTTTGGGTAAGATGGGCCTTTCTGAGTTAAGTTTCTCTCCAGTTTCCTCCCACAGTCCAAAAACAGCTCATCAGGTTAATTCACTGTTAGTTGCTCGTAGGTGTGAGTGCCCCCCCCACCCAAAGACTGCTGGGATAGGCTCCAACCACCCGCGACCCTGAACAGGATAAGCTGTAGAAGATAGATGGATATCTGATTGTAATTTTAAATGCATTAGTGAGTCCATTAGGCTTACTTCATTGTTGCAGCTGATAAAACTCAAGCTCAATTTAATTGAGTTCAATATATTTGAATGATTTACATACTGCTGGGTAGAGCTACACTGTCAGAATATCATAATATATAACTCAATATATAATGCATTAGTTATCTAAATCTGAAAAATCAAAGTTTTTGCTCTTCGAGACACAAAGAGACAAACCAACATAAAGAAATATTGATATAGGGCTAAAAAAAAATGTTAGTAATAGTTGAAGTGTTTTGCAACTACTATAACACAAATTATGTTGGAGATGACGGATAAAAGCAGGGATTAGACGACTTTTGGTTTCAAATGTGCACAAATGAAGACGATACAAAATCAATCTTTGACAGACACTTATCATATGTTTACATGGATTTTTTTTCTTTTTTTTTTTCAAATGTGCAAATCGTACACGGCTTCTTACTAACTACAACAGTTGTAATAATATGATATATAAATAAAAATTTCGGTAACACTTAAGATTAGGGTACACATATTCATTAATTTGTAGTCAATAAGTAATAATTAGGAGTTAGTAAATGGAAAAGTCTGAATTCATGGTGCAATAGATGTAGAATAAGAGGTTAATGCCTGCTTAATAAATAATAATTAGGGGCTAGTGAGCTACTCATATGCATGTTAATGACCTAGTTAATAGTGAATATGTGTTCCCTAATCTAAAGTGTTACCAAATATTTTGGAAGCTAAACAATATTTTAATATAAAATAAAGTGAAATAATGAAAGAAATGACTTATTCGAAATAGGAGTAAGTAGAAGCATAGCTTATTGATTCCCACCCCTTTCCTACATATAATAACAATAATAATAATAATGCATTTTATTTCAAGGCGCCTTTCACGACACCCAAGGTTGCCTTACAAAGGGTAAAAAACACATAAAAACAAAATAAAGTTAAAAACAGCAACATAAAAGCAATAGAATAAGGGACAATATTAAAACAGCAGTTAAAAACAGTATGTATATAGATATTATATGTACATATATACCTATACATATACCTCTGTAATCACATACATCAGAAGGAGCCTGTGAAATCACAGCTTGGGTGTGTGTGAGTAAATTATCTCTTCGTCTCCAGGTTTCCTTTGTGTAATTTTCTCCGTAACTTCCAGCAGTAATTAAACACAAACTGCATGTGAATTCGTTGCTAAGCATGTGAGACAAAGCCCTTTGGTTACGACGCTATATTTCAATTAGCCGGCCTGGATTGATTTTCTTTTAAGTGCAGGCTGTTGTTTTCGTATTTACTGGTTTGCTGGAGTCAATTTTACGTTTTTGCATTTTGGATGACAGAAATGAGTAATCCCCGAGCATTACGAGTAAATGGGTCCACACTGGGGAATTTGAAGAACTGTTTAGACACCGGACTAGGCAGCTCTGAGCAGGCGAGAATAGTAAAAGCTTCAATGTGAATGACTCAAAGCAGAAACGAACGAGACAACAGGGTGACTGGCCCATTGCGCTTACAAAGAGGCACAAAAACAGAGAGCTTTTCTTTGTTTTCCTCCAGAGAGGAGAAAAGAGGGCATGAGGTGTGTTATTCTGTGAGCGACACAGAATGAAGAGATGGGTAGTGAAGGGAGATAAGGTTCATTAGAGGGGGTGAGCGGGAACAAAGCCCAATCTCCATTTTAACCTTACCTTTAGAGGGGGAGCGCAGTTGCTGCTGTGATAAAGGACTAGTGGAGCCCTGAGCTATGCACAGAATACTGATTAATCCCTTACATCCCACCTGATTCTNTTCTGCAGGCTGCTGATTAAAACCATTCTGATACTTAAACTTCTCAAGTGTGCGCTGCTTATGAAACCGTAGCATACTGTTATGATAAATGGATAAATTAGATGCATCATGGGAGCTGTGTGACTCATCAATGAGCAGTGTTGGATCTGAAGGAAGAGCTGACAGTTATGTAAAGATACTGCTCTGCAGATTCCACCTGCAATAAGTGAAACAAATGTTTTAATATCTCTAATCGGCAGAAAAGACCTCATGCATCACTTCTGGTGCGGGAACACAACAGACCAGAGCTGTCGACTTGTGTCAGTGTAAAAGTGAAGCCAGTTAACTGGTAAGTAGGGCAACATAACCAGAGGGTGGATTACATATTTATTACATTGTTATAATGTGAATGTGAAATAGAATCAAACGCTTAAGATTGAAGAGAAAATCTGCACAAAAATGTGGATTCAAGGTCGTTTTCTGTCAGGTATTCACACTGTCATGACCTCCTGATGGTAAAGGCGAAAAATATTTCTCTCTTTGAATGTGGTTGGATTGTTGAGCTGCAGAATCAAAACCTCTCACAACAAAACGCCATCACTGCTGAGGTTGGACGCAGTAAGACAGACATTTAGAATTTCTTTAAAGATCCTGAGAGTTATGGAACAAAAAAGTCAAGTGGTAGACTCAAAAACATTCAACAGGATCTGATTGGTTGTTGAAGACACATGAGGATCCTCGACCCAAATGAAGGTCGTTACTGGAGTCGACTGCAGTCCAATAACCATCAGACGGCGCCTGAGAGAGAAGAGCTTTAAGAACAAAAACCTCTTCAAAGGCCTCGTCTCCTTCCGCTAAATTGCCCGTTTGGACTTTGACAGAGAGCATCATGGGACATTGAAAGGTGGAAGACGGTTTGATTCTCTGAGGAGAAAAACTTGAACCTTGATGGTCCTGATGGCGTCCAACGTTACTGTCATGACAAGGAGACGGTTGTTCAGGGGCGTCCTTCATGACTGAGGGCCCTGGTCTGTGTGTTAATGACTGGGTTTTTCAACAGGACAAAGCTGCAGAATAAAGAATAATCTCTCTCTTTTGGAGCATCCTGCGTGTTCCCCTGATCTAATTCACATTGAGAACTTTATGGGATGGATGGAGAGGGAAGTTTACAAAAATGGACTTTTTCACCTTGTCAAATGTCAGGGTGGTGCAACCGTAACATTAGACTTTTATTTTAAAGTGAAGAGAATAAAACAGGAAACAGGAAACTGCATCAGCCAGAGGAGCCCAAATGACATTTGTGACCAAGTGGAAAAGTTTGTAGATTTCTCTGAAATACTGATAAAAAAGGTTTTTTCACTTCATTGGTGACTGGAACAATTTCCATGTCAGGTGGAACAACCAATGTAATAATGTGAAATGTTATTTTAACATCAAATTATTTATCTTATTCACAAATAAAAGAAATGAAACACACAAAATGAAAATGTATGAGTCACTACAGACACTTGAGAGATACTTGCCAATAATTTCACACAGAAAAAATAACAGGAACATATAAATATATTTTCATATATTTGGTTGCGCCACCTGACATTTTTGGGTGCTCAAATTAAAAATACTAAAAAATAATGAACCTAAAAACTTTGAAATGTTGGTCAACTACTGAAATCTGTTAGAAAACATAATTCTTCTCTCAGAAATATATTTTTATCCATTTTCAAAGAACTTTAAAAATACGTTTTTAGACCCTCTTTTTGTCATTGACCCCTGTACCATAGTAGCACATGAACGCGTGCAGCACATAAGCCTGTCCGTTCATTAAAAGCTGCCGTACGTCTCCGTTTGTACAGGTTGTTATTGACGTGTGAGCACACCTCTGGGTTTCTGCTGTCTCTGTTGTCTGTCGCCTTTTACTGCTCGTCCTTTATGATGATGATGAGGCCTGAGCCCCAGTGGAGCTTCTCAACCTTCCAGATAATGGCTTTTTTGTCACGACTGAGCCTGACCTTCTGCTAATAATCTGAACAATGTCATAATATTACAGCCCTCATCACAGCCCTCATCTCTTTTGTCTTTGTGTTTCTTTTGTCAGCTTCCATGTAGGACCTTGAAACACTCAGGCATTCTTGGTGTTGTGACTTGTTTCTCC